>VWPV01030956.1:8160-19446 GCA_013389885.1 Geococcyx californianus | reverse complement strand
AGGCAGCTTTCCAGCCACTTCCCGGAGTCGGGAGCACTGCATGGTGTTGCAGCTAAGTTAGTTTGGACACATAAAGAACTGAGAAGTTCCCATGACATCCTGTGTTCGTACCAGAAACCCAACCAGCTGTTCTGCAGGTGGCACAGTAAGACTTGTTTTCCTATATGTAGCAATTGGAAAAATACATCCCTTTGCCTCCTCCTGTCCATAATTCTAAAAAATACTGAGTTCCCAAATCCTTTTTTAATCATTAACTGGTGTCTCACCATCATCTAGGCAGTTCTGCATTTCACCTGTTGATGGACAGTGAGGTGGTGCTGGCATTGGATGTTGTAAATGCACAGAGCAAACATGACTGCAGGGCGGGCTGTAGGCGTACGTGCTGACGGTGGTGTTACCTCTGCTTTCATGTGTGTGCGTTGTGCCTCTTGACTGAAGTACTAAACGTCTATGGGATGGGACTGGTTGACAAAATCACGCTGTTCCTTCTGTCAGTTTTGCATGGAAGGTGAATGGAAAGGGGCTCCTCCCTACTGGGTAAACGGTTGGTTGGAAAAGACCTTTGAGATCATAGAGTCCAACTATACTTGTCCACTACTAAACAAGATCCCTGAGCACCTCATCTGCCCTTCTTTTAAACACCTCCAGGGATGGGGACTCCACCACCTCTGTGGGCAGAACAGACTGGGTGATCAGGACAGTGGGGCAGTTCCTTGCGAGTGTGAGGTGCTTTCCTTTTCAGAGGGCTACAGAGGTGGAATATCCTTGTCGATGTCTTATCTGGTGTTTGTTTTTTCAAGAGAACTTCCTGGATGAACATAGCAGTGCCACAGGTGTTGACTTTAGATAATCGGTGTGTGCACTCTTTAACCCAGGGGCCCAGCCCCGTGAAGGTTGAGTAGCTTCCATTGCAGATAAAGTGGACAGCAGTTCTGGTTTCATTCACCGGTGTCTGTGTCCCTGAGGAACACCTTGTGGCGTGATCCCTGGAGGTGTTCCAGGCCAGGTTGGATGGGGCTTGGAGCCCCCTGATCCAGTGGGAGGTGTCCCTGCCCATGGCAGGGGGTTGGAACTGGATGCGCTTTAAGGTCCCTTCCAACCCAAACCATTCTCCGATTCTGTGATATAACCAGGGAAAACAACATGTTTAGGGAGGAAAACAGGCAACTGTTCCTCTGTTCCAGAACAGCTGCTGCAGCCATGATGCCTGTTGCAACCGTGATGCCTGATGACACACCAATGTTCGACCCGACTATTCTGCATGAGCTGGACTGGAGCGAGAACACGACGACGTTTTCTCCTGCTATTTCTCCTTTGGATCCAGGAGATGGCCTTGTTTTGAGACCGCTTTGCACGGCTGATTTAAATCGAGGTAGAATCCTGTTTAATGATCGTGACAAATGAAGGCTGAACTAACCAATATGTATTTCTGCATGATCTCTCAATGGATTGGGATTGCTCGTTTTACCTGATGTTATTTTTATCAGCAAAGAATTTAAGCACTTGACATCAAGGATCAGGGCTCTGTTGGTTCACCCTCAGGATTGGTTTTACTGTTTTAAACTCAAAAGCAGTCTTAAAATTCCAGATAATCCCTAGCTTCCTGTTCATCACAGCTTTAGAGAGGGGGCATCGTTCATTCTGTTCCCTTTCTTGCAGAAGCAGCATGAACCAGTGTGTTCTTAGAACATGAAGATTTCTTCAGTTCTGTAACCTGGACAGAAAAGGCAGTTCTGAACAAACAGCTTTACTATCGCAGAATTTCAGGCTCACACTTTTCTTGCTTGCACATTCACACCTTGAGCTGCCGTTGCTGCTGATGGGTTGCTCAGGGCAGGAGTTTAAGATTACAGCTTAGTGCTAGAATACACGTGGCGCAGGCTTTTACAAACAACCTAACTGGATGGTGCCAGGGGATGTTGACTCTCCAGACAGCTGTGTGGAGTTGCTCCATGCTATTTGGAGCCGATTGTGTGTCTCTGTCCCTCACTGAGGGTGGGGTTTTCCCTTCTTTTGTAACAGGCTTTTTTAAGGTTCTGGGTCAGCTGACTGAAACCGGAGTTGCAAGCCCGGAGCAGTTTATCAGTGAGTATATTATTATTTCTTGGCATTTCATGGAGGTTGCTGGGAACTCAAGGATACTGATGCAGACAGCAAATCTGCTGGGTGTGAGGCTCCCAAGTGCCTGATGCCAGAGTTTATTAATTCTGATCCCCTGAGGCAGCCTTTGGCACTTGGCATTGGATCTCTGTGCAGCTATCCCAAAGAGCTCCTTGGCTGGGACAGCCAAAATGGTAACCGGCTTCTGGAACCCAGCTTTAGGTGTCTGGCAGAAGGGGTGAGGGCTTGTTCTGACTGAATTATTGCAGCGCTGGCTGTGAGGCAGAGGTTTGGCTTTGATTGTAGCTCAGCAGTGTCCTGAGCTCCCTGGTTTGACCGATGTGGCAGAGAACTCGAAGGCGCTGCCGCCTTTGTTGCAGTGCAGGAGGGTTCCTTTGGCCACTAAGGAAAAGGCATTGTTTTAATTCCTGCTTTTTCTGAGTTAGACTAACTCTGGGGCTTTTGGGTTCTGGTGTCCTTGGTGCACCTTCCTTGTGATCCTGACCCCTGCCGTGATCTGCTGTCAGAGTCTGTCGGAAGGGTTAGACTTCACAGCAGCTTAATCCGAGATTAATGGTGACTGATCCGCTGTCTGCATGCTTCTACAGAAACCTTTGAGCACATGAAGAGGTCGGGAGATTACTACGTTACCGTTGTGGAGGACACGAATCTTGGACAGATTGTTGCTACAGCAACACTGGTGATAGAACATAAGTTCACTCACTCCTGTGCAAAGGTATTTTCTCTCGCCGCAGGCATGAAGTGAGGAAAACTATGTTGTGTCTGGGCTCCATGTGTTACGGTTTGATTGTTATGGTGTTACTGTGTGATGAGGTACCTTCTGCTGAGTCGGTGACAAAGGCATTTTAAAAAATATCTCCCATTCTTGGGTGCTCAGCTAAACAGGAAAAAGAAGCTTTGGCTTTTCTTAAAGAAAAAGAGCAACGATATCTGTCCCATGTCCCTTCCAGTGAGCTTTTGAATTAGTCAGGCTCTGTTCTGGTGGAGCAGATGGCTGAGGATCTCGCTGCTGCAGAGTCCCAGCAAGACGTGTGCAATCAGGGAGCTATGAAGATACAGATCCCTCGGTGGGGAAAGGCTGCAGGGAGTGCAGTTCCTGTTGGGTGCTGGAAGGGGCATTCCAGGCGTGTCGACCACCAGAGCAGCGGTATCCAAATGGGCAGCAGGAAATCCAAGTGTGAAATGCACCGTGTTAGGGAAACGAACACAGCAGCGTTCCGTTCGACTGACACTTGCCTGTGTTTCCACAGAGAGGGAGAATAGAAGATGTTGTAGTAAGCGGGGAGTGCCGAGGAAAGCAGCTTGGTAAACTGTAAGTATTTCACCGCCATTGCCACTCACAGCAAGCCCTAACCCGGCTGGTTTCTGTCCCCACACCTTCCCACGGCTGCCAGGAAATGAGCCAGCAAGGATGCTCGCTCCCTGGGAGAGCGGGGCTGGAGCAGGACATAATGTGAGCTGAGGTGTTTGCAGCAGTCAGTGAAACTGTCTGCAAAACACTGGTGCTTTGTTTTTCTTGGGAGAGCAGCTGTGTAGTGAAGGAAAACGTGGAGTGCTGTCAGACTTCAGCGCCGTAGGTCTCGTAGCTTCAGCTAATTAAATTTTCATTGATCCAGTGTTCAGGCCAGCAGGGCCAGGGAAGGGATTCTCCCCCTCTGCTCCACTCTACTGAGACCCCACCTAGAGTCCTGTGTCCGGTTCTGGAATCCCCAACATAAGGATATGGAACGGGTCCAGATGAGGCCACAGAGATGATCTGAGGGCTGGAGAACCTCCCATAGGAGAACAGATGGAGAAAGCTGGAGAAGGCTCTGGGGAGACCGTAGAGCAGCCTCCCAGTCCTGAAAGGGGCTCCAGGAAAGCTGGAGAGGGGCTCTTGATCAGGGAGGGCAGGGACAGGATGAGAGGAACGGCTTTAAATTGGAAGGGAGATTTAGATTGGACATTAGGAAGAAATTCTTCACAATGAGGGTGGGGAAGCCCTGGCCCAGGTTTCCCAGAGAAGCAGTGGCTGCCCCATTGCTGGAGGTGTTCAAGGCCAGGTTGGATGGGGCTTGGAGCCCCCAATCCAGTGGGAGGTGTCCCTGCCCATGGCAGGGGTTTGGAACTGGATGGGCTTTGAGGTCCCTTGTGACCCAAACCATTCCACGATTCTGTGATTTAACCACTGGTTTTCTGTCTCTTTCAGACTAACGTCCACCCTGACGTTGCTAAGTAAGAGACTGAACTGTTACAAAATCACACTCGAGTGTCTGCCAAAAAATGTGGATTTCTACAAGAAGTTTGGCTATTCAGTATCGGAAGAAAACTACATGTTTCAACGGTTCTTTAATTAAGAACTTCTAGTCATTTTTTCTTTCTTAAAGACTGTTGGTGGAGGAGCTTGTGCTACAAATGTTCTCTTTGTGGAAAATTGATATAGTTTATTGCTGCAAATATAACGATCCCTATCGATAACGAACGTCAAACGTGTAAATCCTGGGGAAAAAAAACCTTACTGACATTCTAGAAGGGTCCTTTGGGTTGGGAAATGAGCGCTTAGAACTAATTTTTACTACTGTTCAGTCTCAGTGAAGCTTTTCCGTTCCAGCCAGGTTACAAAGGACCTTGTTACAGGGATGGTTTTTAACCAAAGGTATATATTTTTATCTCAAATTTTTTCTTGCCTTGTATTTTTCTAAAGGTTTTGCGCTTCTTTTCTCAGTAGCCAAGGTACAGCTTGTGGGATTGTCCTCCGGTCTGTACTTAGGGAAGGATGATGTAGCTTGGGTAGGGATGCTTCTCCCATGCAGGATTAGAGACAGAGAATGAGTGTTTGCTCTGTTCTTCCCTCTCGGAAGAGCTGTTGATGTTTGCGTGCCTAAAGTTTTATAGGCACAGTTTTCCAAGATGGGATTTGTTACTACTCATGTGGATAAAGGAGAATCCTTCTGGGCTCTGCCGATATTCCGAGTCTCTGAAAATGGACGTGTACTTCTAACTGCAGGGCTCCTGCACTTTAGCTGATAACTTTTTCAGGATAATGACTTTTGTTTTCTCACAAAACATGGTTTGCAACAGGGCAGAGGTCACTGGGAAAACTGGAATGTCTGACGGACGGGATGCATCTGTCTGTAGCGGGGCTGTTGGCTGATACTCAGCAGGAGTGTGATTTGGGATTGGCAGTCCGTGCCTGTTACCCGTAAGGTACAATCCAGTCTGGTGTAAGATTGGATAAATGTTAGCACTTTTGCCAGCGATGGCAAACAAGTTGTGTACAAAGCCCTGGTCTCCACAGCGGCGTTTGGTGTGGAGAAGCGCAATAAACCCTTCATCTGCGAATGGGGCATTATAAACGCGTCGAGGTTCGTACAGAACAGCCGGTCAGTCGTCTTCACGAGCAGCTAGGCCTTACAGAATGTCCTTTCCTTGTGGTGTGGAAGAGCCCCTTTCAGCCGCAGCAGGGGCTCCATGTCACGTTCCTGCTGGTACTCCCCTCACTGTAGCGTCTCCTTGGTCACGTCTGCTTTATTTATTGATTATTTTTTAAGAAAATCTTTGTTTAAGCTGAATAAATGAACACTGCTTAATGTGCCTGGTCTGCTCTTTGTACTGAGATGTCACGGCTCGTGGTGGGTACTGAGAGAATCATGGAATGGGTTGGGTTGGCGGGAACCTTAACACCCATCCTGTTCCACCCCCTCTGCCATGGGCAGGGACACCTCCCACTGGATCAGGGGGCTCCAAGCCCCATCCAGCCTGGCCTTGAACACCTCCAGGGATGGGGCAGCCACCACTGCTCTGGGCAACCTGTGCCTACTTTCATCCTTATGTCCAATCTAAATCCTCCCTCTTCCAGTTTAAAGCCATTCCCACTTGTCCTGTCACTACAGGGCGTTTTAAGAAGCTTCTCCCCAGCTTTCCTGGAGCCCCTTTCAGAACTGGAAAGACACTATAAGGTGTCCCCAGAGCCTTCTCTTTCCCAATAACATGAAGTGGATTATTTGAATACCAAGGTATCTGCATCACCTAAACAGCTCCAGGCCCTCATTAAGAGTTAATGAGAAGAGATACACGAGTGAGGAGCAGGTGATTGTGTACCAGGCTGAGATCACTGTCAAACAAACGAACCGAGGTGAAAGCTGGGATTTGTGGCTGCATGCAACGCCTCTACTGGGCAGAATCCAGCTCCTCTATGTCACTTCAGCTTTGAAGAGCGCTTTGTTCTGTGCCAGAAGTGACATTCCCAGCCCTGGCAGGCTACCACCCCTATGGAAACAGCAGCTGTGTGATTGAAAAGGGTCTGGCTGCTGCTGCTGGGCAGTTGAGGATCCCTCTAAGGAAGACTGGAGTTGGTGCACAGGTGGAATCATAGAATCGCTTGTTTGGAAAACACCTTTGAGATCATCAAATCCAACCGTCCTTGTCCACTGCTAAACCAGATACCTGAGCACCTCATCCAACCATCTTAAACACCACCAGGGATGGGGACTCCACCACTTCCCCGGGCAGCCTCTGCCAGGGACTGAGGGCTCTTTCAGTGAAGAATTTTTTCCTGATATCCAATGAGAACCTGCCCTGGCAAAAATCCAACCTAACTACAAGCTCTGATTCCCCAAGCATGTGTGTTCTTCTAACAGTGCTGAAGTTCACTCAGTCACCCCAGTGGTCTGCAGATGCCACAGTTTCATTCCTGTCTTCTACTCAACGGGCTGATTAGCAAACAGTGAAGAACCGAGCCTGTGCCTGTACAACCAGAGGCTGACACCGCACTTCTCATGAGGGAGGAGAAATTAAAGCTGCACAACCTTTCCTGGTGCCCAGCTGGGCAAGAAGGCCAATGGCATCCTGGCCTGTATCAGAAACAGACGGTTGGACCTGATGATCTCAAAGGTCTTTTCCAACCAAATGAGTCTATGATTTTAACCTCCCCAGTCAATTCCTAATGGGAAAAAAATAAAGCACTGCTATAGCACACGGCCTTTTGGGCTGCCAATGCTTTAGAAGACACAAGGTGAATCCTTTGAGTCTGGACATTGTTATGGTCACTTCTCTGGGCACTGGTTTTCAAATACCAACCCCATCAAATGATGCAACCCCTCTCACCACCAGTTTGAAGATGCACTATTCCAGTACACAGATGGACCATAGGGGCTTGTTCAGCTTGTTAAAATCAGTAAGTAATTTAACAAGCAACTTATTCATGCTAGCTGAAAGAATTCAGTCTTGATGTGTGTAAAATTGGTTGCTGTCCTCTGTATTAATTTTGCACATGACTTTTTTTTTAATTAGTCAGTGCTCCGTTAAAAGTTTAACTTGGGTAGAACAAGCAGAAATTTTTAGAGCAGTATTTTCTCTTGATTTAGGCTCAAGTGTCAGGATCCAAATAATTCAGTGTATGGTAAGGTTTTATAACAAGATAAAGAGTTGATACTGATTAGATCACCACTGTTCCTCAACTGCCAGAAGGCACAGCAGTTTGTAAAGCAGAACCATAATATATATCAATAACAAGGTGAGTCTTAGCAAACTTTTTCTTTACTAAAGTCTCTTGTTATAAATTACACAAATAACTTTATAAACAAATCCCCCCCAACTTGCATTTTCTTTAAAGTAATAACTTTATATCATACAAATAAAGAAATTTCAAGTATGAAAAGTGCATTGCTGCAATAATACCTCTTTGCAAGTCCAAAAATCTTGGTTTAGAATAAAACTGTAAAGTGTAAAAAACGAGTAAAACAATCAGTGCTATCTATTCATTCAAGAAGTCCAACATCTTAAAAATGATGCTTAGTGTGTTGCAGAGGCAGATTTACTTCTGAAAGCAACATTTAATTGAAAAGAAGCTTTGTGTGTGTTCATCACTTCGCATTATTGATTCTTTTTCCCTAGTTTTCTTCACCTTTCTCGGCAGGAATTCACAATACAAACAGTGCTGTCCTTTGATATCGTCTGTTCTGCGCTGCCGCCATATGCACAGTTCAAAGTTCTTCATCCTCTTCACGCACTCGCTTTAAACTTCCTGCAAAAGCAAAGAGGAAGGAGGATACATCTGAAAACAGCAGCAGCACAGGACTACGAGGCAGCAGTCATTGCCTTCTCACAGGGACTCTGCCCTTTGAGGACCTTTGCTTTTGGGACAACCAGCTCCTGATAACACTTTTCTCTTGTGCTCCTCCACGTAGAAGAGGAGCTTCCTAGAACCCACCAATGTTTGCACTCCTTTACATCTCCTTTACATCCTTACTAGCAACTCCGCTCTGCTCTGCACTGGTGGAGCTCCACCTCGAGCACTGGGTGCAGTTTTGGGCACCACAGGATAAAAACAATCTAAAGCTACTGGACAGTGGCCAGAGGAGGGTACAAGGCTGGTGAAGGGTCTAGAGGGGAAGTCGTATGAGGAGAGGTTGTTCACTTGGTCTGTGCAGTCTGCACCTTCCTCACAAGGGCAGGAGGATGAGCAGGTGCTGAGTTTTTCTCTCTGGTGATCAATGAGGAATATGTGTCAGGGGTTAGGATGGACATGAGGAAAAAGTTCTTCCCCCAGCGGGTGGTGGAGCACTGGCACAGCTCCCTAGGGAAGCAGTCACAGCACCCAGTCTGTCAGCATTCCAGCAGCATTTGGACAAACCCTCAGTGCCACGGGGTGAGTGTTGGGGGTGTCCTGTGCAGGGACAGGAGTTGGACTCGATGATCCTTGTGGGTCCCTCCCAACTCAGGGCACTCTGTGACGCAACTCTAACAATAAGGTAACGTTTTGTACATGCTCTTATTCCCTGTCATCTGTTTAAAGGCAGAGCAAACCTCTTTTTCAAAGCAACTGCCTTAAGGGCAGCAATCATGTCACGAACATTGGCTGTTTCCAACCTGTCACTCTTGACTCCTCTAGGGAGCTCTGGGTTTCGGAAGGACAGGGAGAGGCAGGACCCTTCTTCAAAAGCGCAAATAACACCACAGGGAAGGACAGCAGGAGAACAGAGTTTAAGTGCTGCGTGCTGAAGCCTGAACACAGCTTGCACACCAATTGCAGCCACCCCCTTCCCAAAAGTCACAGATTTGCTGCTGGAGGGTCACTTAGGAACACCACCTCCTCCCAGCAGGCAGGACAAGCGGCACCACACGCAGCACGAGAGGCTTCTGACCTGGTGGAACGGCAAGGGATCTCTCTAACTGCAGCGGCGACATCATCTGGATGGTTAATTTTGCTAGATAGATGGCTTCATATTCCTGCAACAGTTGAAGAGCACGTGTAGCTATTAATTTGGCGTAATGCTTTGAGAGGATGAGATGGACTAATTCAGAGAGCTCACTAGGACGGACGAGAGAGGATCTTATAGTTGGGCAGGGATTTTGGAGGAAGAGAGCTGTTTGTTGCTTTGATGTGAATGACAGAAACTGTCAGGAAGACAGAGCAAAAGACAACTTAAAGGGTGACAAGAAACGGCTTTAAAGAGAGTAAAAACATTCATTAAAAATGCTGCGAGAACATTCAGAGAACTCATTGTTTCCAGGGGCAATCAAGGCAGTGGGAACAAACCAAACGTAGAATGCAGTGGCTTCAGAGATGCGTTACAGGGATAAACCATACACGGCCTGCAAGCTGCCTTCTAGTGACCTGTCACACCTTCAGAGCTACACAGCTCCTCACAGGAGTCACTTTAAATAAAACCAACACAACTCAGGAGATACTCAATCGTCTGGCTGCTGCCCACCCAAGTAATAGCAGAGATACTGCAAATATGTTTCCACGTACTGTCCTGGTGTTTGCCCACCATCCACCCAACAGGCTCCTGGGATACAATAAAGCACTTTCAGACTTGTGAGGTTCATCACTGGAGTGCGTCAAGCAGCACCACTGACGTGTGCCACAATACTTGGAGGTTTCCTCAGCCATCAATCAGGCCGTTCCAGAGCTGCCCCATCACTGCATAAAACAGGATTTTTCCTCTCTCTTCCATTCCTGGATTTGTTTTGTTTAAAGACTAAGTCTTACGAACTAAGGTACCCACTCATCTTCCTCCCAAGCTCTGCGATGGCTTCTGACATTTACTTGAAGCACACTTATCCAGTAAATGTTAAGCCTAAACAGAACTGGGCGTTCTGCAGGAACAGAATTCATCAAATGGCTGGGGAGTTATGACCAGAAAAGAAGAAAAAAAGTCACCTGAAGTTGATGGACAAATCCAGCATTAGGATTAATACAGAATCTTCTTTCTTGAACATAAGTAAACGCATCCCTTAAAGAGAGGGAGAGAAAATACTTCAGAAGAAAGCAGACAGTGACAAAGCCCTCTGTGGTTTCAGGAGTCTTTGCTCCAGTTATCAGTTCTTCAGAAATACACAGCCTCTAAATGCTCCTCAGAACTGGTCTGTGTAACTGAAATTGTTTGGGTAAAATAGGAAGCCGGAGCTGTAAAACACTATTTGCCCACCCCCACCTGCAGCTGCAGCTTGCCAGCCCGTTTCCAACACACTACTCAGGACAGCCTCAGGTTCCCAGTAGTGGCTGGAACCCACTAAAGCAGGGAGGAAAACAAACCTGCAGTGAAGTGACATGGAATAATCTGCCCCATGTAAAGTCTTCACTCCAGTAGGTAACAACTGGCTTACACCTCAGTACACAATGGTTTATGTTCCCTCCAAAATTATGAGTTATGAGCACAGGCTGATAGTTGGGGTTGTTGAGCCTGGAGAAGAGGAGGCTCTGGGGACACCTTAGAGCAGCCTCCCAGTACTGAAAGGGGCTCCAGGAAAGCTGGGGAGGGGCTTTTTACACGGACCTGTAGTGACAGAATGAGGGACAGTGGCTTTAAACTGTAAGGGAGAAGATACAGATTAAGCATTAGGAAGAAATGTTTCAGGATGAGGGTGGAGAGGCCCTGGCCCAGGTTGCCCAGAGCAGTGGTGGCTGCCCCATCCCTGGAGGTGTTCAAGGCCAGGTTGGATGGGGCTTGGAGCCCCCTGATGCAGGAGGGTTGGAACTGGGTGGGCTTTGAGGTCCCTTCCAACCCAAACAATTCTATGGATTCTATGATTCTATGACTCACTTAACAGCACTTGAATTAAACAATGAATACCTACAGGCGAATCACACTTCTTATCAGTACTAAATTACAGTATCACAGTATTGTAAGGTTGGAAGAGACCTTTGAGATCATCGAGTCCAACCTATGGCCCAACACC
>VWPV01030954.1:1133-38213 GCA_013389885.1 Geococcyx californianus | reverse complement strand
CCCGCGCCCCGCGGCCGGGCCCCCGGGGGGGCCGCGGCCCCCCCCCCCCCCCCCCCCCCCCCCCCCCCACCTCTTGGCTGGGTCTCGGATCTGGGGGCATCGCCCGGGGAGGCAGGGGAATCGATTGGGACCGAAGGGCATCGCCTGGGGTCGTTGCTCCCGGGGGGGGGGGGGGGGCATCGCCCAGGTCTGCCGGGGCGGGCAGCGTCACCTGGGGGCATCGCCTGGGTCTCAGGATCATCGCTCGGGTCTGCCGGTGCCGGGGGGCATCGATCGCGACCGAGTAGCATCGCCTGGGTCCGGAGGGGGCATCAGGTGGGGGGCATCGCCCAGGGCCGTCGTTCCGGGCAGGATGCAGCGCCCGGGATCTGAGGGCATTGCCCGATTCTGGGGGGCAGAGCTCGGATCTGCCCGCGCAGGGGCATCGATTGGGACTGAGGAGCTTTGCCCGAGTCCTGGTGGCATAGCTTGGGTCTGCCAGTGCAGGGCGCTTTGCCCGGGTTTGGGGGCCATCTCCCAGGTTCACCAATGCTGGAGGGCATCGCCTGGTTTTGGGGGCCATCCCTAGGGACTGCTGGTGCTGAGGAGCATCACCCGGGATCGTTGGGCATCTCCCAGGAGCACTGCTTTGGGGGCATCACCTGAGAGCAGGTGGCATTGTCCGGGTCTTGGGGGCATTGCCTAGGGCCACTGTCCAGGGGGGCATAGTTCAGGTCAGCTGCTCTGGGGGCACTGCCCAGGAGTGCCACGCTGGTGCTGGGCTCAGTGCCTGCAGCTGGTGCAGCTCCCATTGAAGCAGCTCCATCGCGGGCGGGCACGGCTCAGGAACAACCGGTCTGACTCCGGGGTACGAGGTGAGGCCGGGAGGGGTGAGGAGGAGGCAAGGTGTGGTGTGAGCAGGGAGACTTGGACTGGAGAGGAGTGTGCAGTGGGAGCACGCTGCCCTTCCCTCACTGCGGCAGCAGCCGGGGTCGTGGGCAGTCGTCTTGGTTTGCTTTGGGTTTGTGTCTGTGGTTGTGATTCCGTGGAAGCTGTAGGCATGGCTGTCCCACCGAGCCCCTTCCCAAATTTGATGTCGTCTTTCCGCGAAGTGCTTGAGGCAGAGCTAATAACAACATTGGCATCCAGCAAACGTCGTGTGCACCTTCTAATTTACCTTTCTCAACCCCCTGTGCACACATGGCGCGGCTGAACGCCGGGCTCTGTCGGTGTGTGTACATCACAGGTTTGCACATGCTCTTTCTCCATAATTTCTGGAGTCCTTATCGTAAATGAAGTCCTCTCGGTGCCCAAGAGCAACAGTAAATTAAAACGTGCCCTAGGACTCTCTTTGCTCTTGTACGCTCAAATTCCGTGCTGTAATTTTACAACTGTCAAATTACAGCTGTAGGATCAGCACAGCTCTGCCTGGAGAAGTGGCTTTGCTGAGTCCTAGACCAGCTCTGAAAAGATGTTTAAGTCTGCTCTGGAGCTTCCTCATCCAGGAGACCTCGCTTTTGCTGCTTTCTATTCCCTCAGACTAAAAAGGGTCTTTTTCTTTGTGTGCTGTGACGTGAGCCACAAGGATCACAGAATCACGGAATGGGTTGGGTTGGAAGGGACCTTAAAGCCATCCAGTTCCACCCCCTGCCACGGGCAGGGACCCCTCCCCCTAGAAGGATCCTGGCTCTTAGAGCAACTCTTGGTGCTGGAGCTGTGGGTGAAGTGTTGGCTCTCAGCTTTTGACTGGGAGCTCTGCTGGAAGCGCAGAATGGTGGCTACAACGTGGTTGTTGCGTGGTGGATGGTGCTGGGCTGATGTGTGAAGTCCTTCAGATGTGGGAAAGGTGGTCAACCTGGGGGGGCTTCCCTGCAGAGGGTTCTCTGGAGCTGCTCCGAGGGGGTCAGTCTGGATTGGGGTGTACCATGAGTGAGGGGTGGCCAACCCCACGTGTCACCGGGCGTGCTGTGTGTCCACCGGCAGCTTGACCACCCCTGTGGCTGGGGGGGCTTCCAAACCGTGGGCTTGTGCATGCTATGAAAGGGGACAGGGTGGGGTTTCTTCGCAGGGCACTGAATGGCTTTGCTCTGAGTGACGGTGTTTGATGTGGAAAACTTCACCTTTTGAGGGTGCGGAGGCGCGTTCGATGCATTGTCTGCTTTTTAGGAATCCTCTGGAATGTTTGGCTTTGATCTTACCAATGTTAGAAGAAAAGGACATGATATAAAGCCTTTAACGCTGTGTGTACGTACCCGCTGCCTGCATCTGATGCTGTCAGACATTCATTTTTACCCCTTTTCAACAAAAGCTATGTCTGTCTAATGTTTTTCTCTACAGCCAAAGGGAAATGGACTTTGATGCTTTCCCCCTTCTCTTTATGTAAGACCTTTCTAACAGCTTTGTTGTAGAGTTCACTAGATAGTTTTCCAGCTAAATTCCCTTCTGTTGCAGCTTTGATTTGAAACACACAGGAGCTCGTTCTTCAATAAACAGTCCTGCAAAGCCATACACAGCAATTTTCCCCAGTAATCAAACTGATATTTTTAGCTGTGCACTGCAAGCTCTGTTGAATTCCCACCACCCTTTGGAGACGCTTGTAAACAGGAGCTTTGATAAAAGAAGTTTTGGACAATGGAGAATTGAACCAGCTGAGCCGAAGGGATTGAGAGTGGCTAATTGCCCTCGTCATGCAGAATGGCAGGCGCTGGGCTGCACTTTCCCTCGTCTCTGTGCTTCCTCCTGTCTCTTTTAAGCAGCTTCGCACGCAAGGGTTCATTGTTCAGGTTGAATTCCATCCCAGCAAGAGGGAGAAGGGAGGTTCTGGAAAGGTGTTCCCCTCCTCATGTTGAGATTGCCCTCAGCATCTCTTGGATGAGTGGTTGGACCTGAAGGTCTCCTCCAGAAATCGGAGAATCACAGAATGGGTTGGGTTGAAAGGGACCTCAAAGCCCACCCAGTGCCACCCCCTGCCATGGGCAGGGACCCCTCCCACTGGGTCAGGGGGCTCCAAGCCCCATCCAACCTGGCCTGGAACACCTCCAGGGATGGGGCAGCCACCACTGCTCTGGGCACCCCGGGCCAGGGCCTCCCCACCCTCACAGCAAAACATTTCTGCCCAAGATCTCATCTCAATCTCCCCTCTTTCAGCTCAAAACTGTTCCCCCTCGTCCCATTCATGCAACCCCTGATCCAGAGCCCCTCCCCAGCTTTCCTGCAGCCCCTTTCAGCACTGGGAGCTGCTCTAAGGTCTCCCCAGAGCCTTCTCCTCTCCAGCTGAACAACCCCAACTCTCCCAGCCTGGCCTCGTACAGGAGGTGCTCCAGCCCTTGGATCATCTCTGTGGTCTCCTCCAGACTTGCTCCAACAGCTCCAGGTCCTTCCTGTGCTCAGGACTCCAGAACTGGACCCAGGGTTCCAGGTGGGGTCTCACAAGATCAGAGGGGCAGAATCCCCTCCCTCCCCTGCTGCTCCCACTGTTTTGGATGCTGCCCAGGACACCGTTGGCTTTCTGGGCTGTGGGCACGCATTGCCAGCTCACCCTGAGCTTCTCACCCACCCTTCTCAATCCAAAGCAGTGTGACACGTTTGTGTGTGAGGGAAGGGGTGCTCAGCCGTTGCACCACACTGGGTGGATGGGGCTTTGGCTCTGGTGAGCTGCTGTGCCCTGGCATCTCTGCTGCTGAGCCTTGTGGAGGTCCTGGAGCTTTGCTGCTCTTTGGGCTCCTGTTCTGGCAAATCCTTTCTTTGCTGCCTGTTGGCCGAATGCGGTCGGCACAGACACAACTCCTCTGTGCAGCGCCGGTGTCTTGTGGCAGAGGAAACTCCTGTTTGACGGGATGCCTGCTGGCTTGGGAGTGCTGTTCTCAAAGGCTGGGCACCTCCCAGACCTGCGGTGCCGGTGTCCCAGTCCCATCAGGAAGAGCTTCCTTCCTCGAGGCCAGGTGGAGGAAGGGCGGATGGTTTTGTGATCACTAACAGTGCTTTGCAAAGAGTAGGCGAGTTTCATTTCCGTGCTTCAGAGGTGTGAAAGGGAATGCAGTTGCCACCAGGTGAGCACCAGACAGGTAGACTTGCCTCAACGATGCAATAGCTGTGTTCCCTGTGGAATCAAGGAGTGTCCGTGGGTCTGTCTGCCCAGCCAGGTCTCGCACCTGGAGAGGAGCTGCTGTGGAGTGGCAGGGAGATGCCAGGGGAGGGTGAGGTGGGACATGAGGAAAGGTTCTTCCCCCAGAGGGTGGTGGAGCTCTGGAACAGCTCCCAGGGAAGCAGGCACAGCCTGACAATATTCCAGAAGGGTTTGGCCAATGCCCTCAGCCCCACGGGGTGAATGTTGGGGTGTCCTGTGCAGAGACAGGAGTTGGTCCCTTCCAACATTCTGTCATTCTGATTCTGGGCAACTTCTTTCCCAAGGGCCAGGTCTTGTTGCATTCCTGCTGTGATGCAGGTAATGCCAGTGGACCCACTGCCCACACCCCAGCACCCTGCTCCTCCCACCTACCACCCTGGCTGCCACTTACGTGGCACTGGGCACCAACTGGGGAAGAGCTGGGCTCAGACAACGCTGCTGCCCGATGCCTTGGCAAGGCCAGAGTGCTACAGTGTCAGTGCTGGCCGGTCCGAGGCTTTGCCCAGTGCCATGGTGGGGTTTTTGTTTTGTTTCCAGTTTGTTCAGATTTTGTTGTTTGAGCAATCTGTGAAAGGTGTCCCTGCCCATGGCAGGGGGTGGAACTGAATGGGCTTTGAGGTCCCTTCCGACCCAACCCATTCCATGGTTCTATGATGAGGAGGCAGCTGCTCTGTGCCTGGCAGCCTGGGTTCAGTTCTTTGCTTTTGATTCACATCCTTTAGTGCTGAGAGGTTCTGCCTGCCCTCTGTGGCCTCTGAGTGCGGGCGAGCAGAGCAGTGATGTGACCCAAGGCCGTTCATCTGCACCTTTGCACTGGGATCTGCCCCAACAAGAGCAGAGCTGCCCGTGCCTGGTAGGGGCATCAGTGCCAGTGGCTCAGGGGGAGACGCACACCTGGCATTGTGCCTTGCACATGATCACTGCTGTCTTGGAAAGCTGCTGGAGAGGATTTTTCTGTCCTTTGTGGGCCAGCAGGATCCACTGCTGGTGAGCGCCGCGGCGGCTGCCACAGCCTGTGATGCTGTAACCCTCAGTGCCCGCGGGTTCAGCCGTGCCACCGTGCCCCTCTCTGTGCTGCAGCTCCCAACAGGGCAGTGCACGGCTGCCAGTCCTTCGCCAGGGCTTCAATCTCTTAAGCAGATGTGCTTTCAGGACAAGAATAACATTGTGAGTCGCAAATCCCCCTCCCTCTTTGCCTGCGCTCGGCAAACAGTCTGCCTTGGTATGGGCTGTGTGGGAACCCTCCGCCTGCGATAACGGATCCTTCTTTAGGGGAACCACAGAGGAATGTTGATGAGATTAGAGAGCTGAAAGGGGCCGAGTGCAGCAGTGGCATCTCCATGGATGCTGAGGCTCTCCCGTGCCTGGATTCCCAGCGTGCGATTCCCCGATCGCCACGGCTGCGTCTTCCAAAGCGCAAGAGCAAAGTTGGGAAGAGTTTGATGGCACTTGCACTCTGAGGCAGAGGGGAAAAATGTGGAGCTGCCCTTTCCGTACCAAAATAGCTCCTCCCATGCTCCCTGGTGAGGCTGGGAGCCTGAAACCAGCATACTTGTGTTCTGCCTCAGCACAAATACATAGTTAAGCCTAAAAATATGTGCAGCTGGGTCACATTCTCAGGCAGGTCAGGAACCGGTCGGACGGAAGTTTAAAGAGTTGCAGCAGAAACAGCGGCAGAAATGCTTGTGCTGGAGTGGGTGGAGGATGGACCTGAGCAGATGGGACATGAAATGACATGACATGATGTGACGGTCCCTGGGAGGATGGGCTTGCTGGGCTGGGCATGGTGAGGGGGTGTTGCGATGCTCTGTGGCTCAGGGATGGAGGCTGCTTCTCCTGTACCTCCCTACAGCAAGGGCAGGGTGTCCTGTGACAGCATCCCTCCTTTCTCCAGGAGGATCCAGGAGGTTTGGGGGGGTGGGGTGGGGGTGCTGAGTAGGAGTGATACCATTAGCAACAATCAGCCGACTCTGTTGGCCTTGTAGCTAGGAAGGGCTTTCTGTGGGGTGGGTTTGTTCCTGGCTCTGGTGCAGCTCCCTTTCCCCCAGCACAGAGACATTGGGAAGAATTTCTGCACTGAAAGGGTGGTCAGGGATTGGCACAGCTGCCCAGGGAGGTGGGGGAGTCGCCATCCCTGGAGGGGTTTAAAAGATGGGTGGATGAGTTCCTTAGGGACAGGGTTTAGTGGGGACACAGGCATGGCTCTTCCAACCTTCTGATTCTGTGATGCTGTGACCCCCTGTCTCCTGTGGACAAGCACAGCACTGCACTGCTCTCCTTGTTTCTTCTGTCTGGCAGCTCTGTGGCACCTCCCGATGCCACTTTTAGAGCAGGTGGAAGGTGCTTACGGAGGTTGTCACATAACCAGAGCTGCAGCAACTCCCCGGAGCCGAGCAGTCACACCCCATCCTCAGCCTGTGATGGCTTGTCTTTCTATTAACCTTTGCCCTTGCGTGGTGCCAAGGGTGTCCCCCTTGCCCCACCAAACAGTGCCAGAATGACAGGAGGCTCTGAAGGAGCCTGTTGGCATGTGCCCTGGCCCAGTGCGTGTGGAGAGGGCATGGATACAGCTTTCCTTTTGCTCCGTGTTCTGAAGATAAAATCTCCACTCGAGTAAACTCCCCAAGTGCACGAGCCCAGCCTTCCCTCTGGGGAGAAACCTTATCTGGTAGCGGAGCCGCCAGGGAGGGATGTGCTGCTTACTCACAGCAAACCTGAAACGGGCAACATTGCACAAAGATAATTGTGTTCGTTCAGCCCTCGGACGAGTTCCCCAAAGCTGGAGCGTGTGCTGGCTCTTCGGTGGGAATCTGTGGTCACTCCTTGTTGTGCTCCATAGAAAGGATGACAGGCAGGCTGTGGCAATGCCAGCTGCCCTTGTGACACGGTGAGAGTGCCAGGAAGGGACTTGTGGCTCCCATTTGTCTCCCCTGTCAGCTGACCCGGGCGTGATTTCCAGCGTGCTTGTGAGAAGCCTGGATGAGCTACGTGGGCATCCTGCATCCCCAGACACTTAGTGATGGTGCCCTGGAGCTGCCAGCAGGGACTTCTACAGGGAGCTTCCAGAGCTGCTTCCAAATGGCCAGAGTGAGGTTTGCAGCTGGGCAGGCTCCTCTGACCCTCTGTGAGCAGTGTACGTGAGACAGGGCACAAGATCTGGGTAAGGAGGAGCTCCCTGGCTCTGTCTGAGCTGGAGAGTCCTCTGCCAGTAAACCCAGCAGAACAGCCTCCTCCTGAGTGACAGGTTTCCAGTAATAAGATCTGGAGAGGGGCCCAGAAATACCACCTTAGCCTGTGCAGGTACCCTTCCCTTTGTCCTGATCCTATCTGTCCTGAAGGTGTGCTGGCTGGGCTGGTTAGCAATTTACTCATTTTTGTACGGGCATCGTAAGAATTGGGAGCAGAGGTTAAGTGTCCAAGCTGATTAGCTGTTGTTTCAGTCATGCATTTTCCAGACAGTTGCTTATTCCATGTCGTGGAACAGGCTCCTCCTTTCCTCCACCTCAGGGGTTTGCAGTGATGTTGCATGAGCAAGAGAAGCATCATGGGGTGCCCACGGGAGAAGGCTGTAGAAGTCCTGGGGCTGATGGCCGTGCTACGGTCAGTGTCCCGTGGAGAGCTGGACCATGGGAAGTTGCAGTAGTGGCCGGCAGTTCCCTCTGCAGCTTGTGGTCTCCCTCCAGCTTTGGTGAGATGCCTCATCTCTTCTTGCTTTGCCTGCTTTCTGGCAGGCAGGGTGTTGTGACATTTCAAGGCGACTCTCAGACCCTGGCATTGCTGCCCGTTGGGGTCAGAGAGTTGAGGCTCTCCCCATTGTGAGGCTCTGTCATACCCTGTCTCACCTGGAGCCCTGTATTCAACTCTGGAGTCCTCAGCACAGGGAGGACCTGGAGCTGTTGGAGCGAGTCCAGAGGAGACCATGGAGATGATCCAAGCACTGGAGCACCTCCTGTACGAGGCCAGGCTGGGAGAGTTGGGGTTGTTCACCTGGAGAGGAGAAGGCTGTGGGGAGACCTTAGAGCAGCTCCCAGTGCTGAAAGGGGCTGCAGGAAAGCTGAGGANCATGGCAGGGGGTGGCACTGGATGGGCTTTGAGGTCCCTTCCAACCCAGTCCATCATCCCATGTCCCTAATTGCTCCTTCTTTCCTAAACACCGGGAGTTGCTGGGTCTGGGTTTCGGACCGTGCTGTTATCAGTGTCTCCAAGTGTGTCATCGGTGCTTTAATTCCTGTCCCTGCCTCTTGTCACTCTCCCGGGCTGGACTCTAATGAGCACTGTATTAGTGTCAGAAACGTTTCTTGTGTCAGCAGGAGCTGCAATATTGTCCCTTTCCAGACAATAATGAGGCTGGGAAGGTCAGGGATCCTTAACCTGTCTCTGAGCCCTGGCTGGGGGGGGACCTGCAGGGTGCTCAGGAGCTGCGCTGCGGTTTGTCGGGCTTCAAACACAAAAATCCCTCTGATTTTTCTTTCAGGAGAGAGGGTTTGATTTCCCACCGGGAGGATGAAGTCGGTCTCTGAGCTTGTGATGGTTCAGATCATTGTGTCCCTCATGTGCAGCTGTTGCAGGCGGGGAGGCTGCGGTGGTTCATTCCCTGGTCTCCGTCAGCGCTAACGATACAGGGAACGAGGGGGACATTTCCATATCCTGGTCTGCTGTGTGCCAGGCACCCTGAGCTACTGCTCTTCAAACACCACCTTCTGCCTTTATAAAGGCAACAGAAATCTTCAAGGCTGCAGGGTTTGCCCTCCAAAGCGAGGGGTCATCTCTGAGAAGGCCATGGAGAGCTGTTCCTGGGCTCTGGGTGGCCCAGAGATGTCCTGGGGCACTGTGCAAGCAGGATGCCCCTGTAGAAACCCTGATAGAGTCGCTGCTGGTGCCACCACGCAGGAGATGCCACGGACACGACAGCCGTGTGCCGTGTCTGGTCCGCATGGGCAGCTCCATCCTTGCCAACAGAGATCTGAGATCCTAGTGGACAGGGAGGTCCTGAGCCAGGTTCACGACCTGCCCGTTCCCACAGATGCTGGCTGGACCACTGTACAGTCGAGCTCGGTGGAATAAAAGGACCACAAAAGCAAAACTTCCTTCCTAGTCCGTTCCCAGCAGGACGAAGGGACTGGGCATGACCTTTGGGGCTGTTTAACTGCTGCTCCTCAGCGTTCCCTGAGGCTGAATTCCTCTTCACCCTCCGCCGGAAACTCTGCCAATTGTTTCTTTGGGCTGATTTCCCCTTTTCTAGCACTGGGAAATATTTTAGGGTGACTCCGTGCCCTCTTGTTGCATCAGCAGAGGAAGTGGCAGCTCTGGAGTGTCCTGAATGTCTCAGAAAACCAGTCTAGATTTTTGCAGGCTCTCCGTGGAGACTGGGGTGTCTGGGACAGCCTCCACTTGGGGGGTTTCATTCACACCAAATTTTCAATCCAGCGTTTTTATGCTTTTCCCCTTGCTGGGCCCTGGATGAGACAATGGCAGGGCTGTAACTCAGGACCTGTCTTTCTCATGCAAATGATCCCTGCCCTAGGAGAGACACTTCCAGCCCCCAGTGGAGCTGGGCGAGGGGCAGAGGTGGGGGGCACCCAGCGGGCATAGTGGAAGCTGCCTGGGCAGTTGTGAGCTCCTTCCCTGCCCAGCTTTTTGCATCGTTGCTGATCTGGAGCAGCTGGGTGGGCTGTTCCATCTGTGATTTGTACAGAGATTTCATTTTCAGTCTTAAAGGTATGACATTATTAGGGAGTTCTTTATCAGGGATTCAGGGATAGGACAAGGGGGAACGATTTTAAGCTAAAAAAGGGGAGACTGAGATGAGATCTTGGGCAGAAATGTTTTGCTGTGAGGGTGGGGAGGCCCTGGCCCAGGGTGCCCAGAGCAGTGGTGGCTGCCCCATCCCTGGAGGTGTTCCAGGCCAGGTTGGATGGGGCTTGGAGCCCCCTGACCCAGTGGG
Organism: Geococcyx californianus; assembly: GCA_013389885.1. Taxonomy (NCBI): domain Eukaryota; kingdom Metazoa; phylum Chordata; class Aves; order Cuculiformes; family Neomorphidae; genus Geococcyx; species Geococcyx californianus. The sequence continues at coordinate 28,164 of VWPV01030954.1, read as the reverse complement.
AGGTGTCCCTGCCCATGGCAGGGGGTGGCACTGGATGGGCTTTGAGGTCCCTCCCAACCCATTCCATGATATAAATAAAATATAGTATTATTAACACCTTCATTATCATCTGCTGTGGCAGGGGAATGACAACTCGTGAGAGCTGTGATGTTGGCACCTCACGTGACATCAGCCAGGTCTGGAGCTCTCACTTAGGGAAAGCGTGCGGTGATGGAATGTGAGTGTCCTGCCCCCCCACCAGACCTCTGCACCGCTGTGTGCAGGATTCCCTGCCTGGCCTGGGGAGGTGAGAAGGGGGCTCCAAGCCATTCCTCTGCATGCTGGACCTCTGCTCTAGGAAGCAGTCGTTCAGAGAAGTTTCTTTGCTCCAAAAGCCACTTGGAGCTGTGAATTCAGCTCAAGAAAGCCCTGCTTAAGCTCAGGAAACGCTGAGCATGTGTGCTGGTAGGCAGCAGCTCCCAAGAGTTGGAGCCCCTGGCTTGGGAAGTGCTGGAGGGCTGCACAGCCCGTGAAGCTCTGCAAAGGGCGATTTGGACCCGTGGCAGCCGAGAGGGTGCTGCTGGTTGAGCAGGTTTCTTGCTGTGCATGGGGAGAGGATCCTGACTCAGTTGCACCTTGGTCCTGCTTTGCCCCGTGGACAAAGGCTTGGCTGAGCTGGTGGGGGGGGGGTTGTCTAGCAAAGAAAACCTCCTCTAACGGCTGCTGCTCCTGGGGCACTGCTGCGCGGGGAGGCAGCCCAGAGATCTTGTCGATGCGGCGCTCCAGAAAGCTGGGATGAATTCCTGCTTCCTTCCGCAAAGGATGTTCTTGGCTGTCCCTGCAGAAAGCAGCATGTGCTGCAGCGTTGCCCACTCGGGGGGGGGTGGGGGGGTGGGGAGAGTTTAGAGTGAGCCCTCCGAGACGAGTGCGGTGCTCAAAAATTTAGGTCTTGGCAGCGCTCGTCTCTGTTCCGAGCCGGAGTTGGCTGGGGCTGCAGGAACCCCTTGCAGAGCAGCTCATGGCTGCGCATTTGCTTTCCTGGTTTGTCTTGTGCTGTTGTTGGACGGAGGATGCCCGTGTGAGGAGGCTCGTTATCTCTCAGAAGGGCTAATAAGAAACAAATGAAGATTAACGCTATGCTGGGACAGATGAACCGGCACATCTCAGTCCCCTGCCCTGGAGTGGCATCTCTGAGTCACAGTGCCAAGCATTTCGAGGGGCTGCCAGCTGATATGAGAGAGGAGCTGCTCGTGGCTGCATCCGCCCCTGAATTTCATCCATGCAGGATTTATTTTTAAGCTGGGTTTTGGCTTGCTCCAGTTTTCTCTTTTTAATCATGAACAGATGCACATCGGTCCCGTTTCTTGCAAACCTGGGTGCCAAGTGGGAGAATGACTCATGCGGTGAAGGAAGGCTGGATCTGCACACACACAAGCCTTGGGGGGCTGTTCGGAAGTGCCAGACTGTGGCTCGCTGGGTTGTCGTGCTGGAGAAAAACTGAAAGGGGTCAAGTGCTCAGAATCAATAAAACTGAAGACGTGGAGTTGAGGGAAACAAGGCTTTTGTGATTTGGGTTTGGTGGGGTTTTTTTTTTAATTGTGCTCAATGAAAAAGTAATTGATGCAAAAACAAGAAGAATATTCCCCCAACCAGAATTTCCTGGAGACCCCTGCAAAGAAAGCCAGAGATTGCCCAAGTCTGGAGCACAGCAGCTCTCCTGCCCTGCCCTGCCCATCGCGCTCTCGTCTCCCATGGTGGGGCCGAGGCTTTTGTAGCCGCGGCCGTGAGCGCTGGCCGTTCCCCGCTGCCGGGGCAGTTGGTGAGCTGAGCTACCAGGGCTGGTGCCAAGGGCTGCTCCTGCCCTTTGGAGCTGCAGCAGAATGTTAATGAATACGAAGGCCGTTTTGATCTCATTAGGAAGATGAGGTTCTTGACCTCAGCCCTTCCTTTGCATCCTCCTGCCCAGCACAGGTGCCTTTCCCGCCGTGGTGCCAGGTGGTGGGAGCACAATTCCTGGCAGATCCCTGACCCTGGCACGGAGATGGTGGTGGCTCTGGGGGACAGCAGAGGGGCCACTGCGCAGCAGCGCTGCGGGCTCTCTGCTGAGGAGCTGCCTGGCTGCGGAGAGGAGCAGCAGGTTGCTATGATACAGTTTGCTGTGGCAGTGTCTGTGCTGAATGGAGCCAAAACCACCTCTACAAAAGGAGCATTCCTGGGCTGGGAGGGGGCAGATTTATCTGTTTGTGTAAAAGCTGAGGAGCTGCAGGGAAAGGATGTGTGTGGGAACGCTTTCCTGCAGCGGGTGCTGGGGGCCCTGTCTGGAGGCAGATACTCTTGTGTGCATGGGAGAGAGCTCCACCTGCATAAAGGACCCAGCAAATCCCAGCGTGCTGGAGCTTGCAGCCCATCCAGTAACCCCACACCAGGCACGAGAGAGAAAACTCGGTTCGAAGAGCAGCTCGATGCTACTGAGCTTGCTGCTGCCTTCAAAAACAGCCTCGTCCTCAGCGGGAAGTGGGTGACCTTGCTGCTCTGCAGGAGCATGGGAGGGAGCAGTTCCCTGGTGCCAGCTCTGCCAGTCGTGAACTGAAGCAGCTCGAGCCTGCGGCGAGGTCAGGAATCGGCACGCCTGCGATGCAGGGTCGCCCTGGCTCACTGTGCCTCCTTGTGTGCCAGTTTGCATCCCCTGTCCCCAGCGCTGGCCGAGGCACCGCAGGACCTGGCTCCTCTCCACGCGCAGAGCGTGACTTTTCCCTCCAGGAGGAGGGCTGGGCTCTGCAGAGATCACTCTGGTTTCTTCTGTGCTGCATCCCAACTGCTTCTCTACCCAGTGGTTTTGCAGGGACAGAGACCCAGGCTGGGGCTGCTCTCCCTGGAGGCAGCGGGAGTTGCTGTCTGTAGGAGATACCTGTAGCTGATTTTGCTGCCAATCCGTGCAATCACGGAATGGTTTGGGTTGGAAGGGACCTTAAAGCCCATCCAGTTCCACTCCCCTGCCATGAGCAGTGACGCCTCTGACTAAACCAGCCTGCTTGAGACTCCATCCAGCCTGGCCTTAAACACCTTCAGGGAGGAGGCGTTGACTCCTGGGGTGCCTGCTCCAAGCTCCATGGGAGCAGTGGGTGCTGTGTGGGCACAGCTGGGGCTGCACTGGTTGGGGCGTGCCCTGGGCTCTGTGCTGTGGAGCTCCTTGCTGTGAGCTGGTATCAAGGGAGGAGTTGGTGACCGGTCTCTGGGGCTGGGCAGGGGGTGGGAAGGCAACACCTCTTGGCCCTCAGCCTGCCCAGTGTGGGCTCTGGGCAGAGGAACGAGTGCTGATGGCTGGGTGGGCTCTCCTGGCTGAGTCTTGCGGAGATCTGGGCTGTTTGCAAAGCACCTGGCACGCAGAGCTGTGCTGGAGGGGCTGTGCCCCGTGCCTTGCTGTGAACCCCCACGTAGAAAAGAGCCAGGGTTGGAGCCCCTGCGGAGAATCAGCCTATTCTCCTCTCCCGCTTATCCCAGGCAGATTCTCATCCTCCCGGAAACATAAGCCATCATCATCCATAATTCATTAGGTGCTGAACTTCATCAAGGAGCCACCTGACACCCGGGCTGGGTGCTTCAACCTCCTGGGGTGGGAAAGTGCCAGTCCAGGCGTCCAGAGGGGCCACGAGCCGGAAGCGCGTCCGGTTTCCTTGGCCTTGGGGTGGGCGATGCTTCTTTCGGAGGAGGCAGATTCAACAAGGACTCTGGTGTCTCTGCTTCCCCTTTTCATAAATAAACATCTGCTTCTCATCCCTTCAGGAAGTTTAAACCATTGTAAAGCCAAATATAAACCTGAAACAGCGATTTTAAGTAGCAACGAGCTGATTGCTCCGTTACTGTTTAACTGAGGCATCTACAGTCGTGCACTTCGACTTAAACCATGGTGGGACGATGACTTTAATGCCTGAAATTTCTATTAAAGGTGTCTGTGCGTGTGCAGTAGAAGCTGTGCAGGGTTCAGGCTGGACTCTGCCTTCTCGCTGGGAAATCCTGCAGAAGACAGAGTCATCCCCTGCAGTTTATAGCTTGTTCACCAAATCCTGTCACATCTTTGATGTGCGAAAAAGAATCCGCCCGACTTCTTGCAGCACCAATCCAGAGCAAAAGGCAATGCTTTTTATACCCATCTTAAATTCTCACAGTCTGTGTGAGCAAGCTCTCCTGTATAAAGATAGTGAGAGAGGATAAAAAATAGCAGCAGCGTTCCCTGCCTTCTCTCAGCCACACCTTTCCGTTAGTGGTGCAGCGACTGCACGGCATGGAATGGGATCCGTACAAAGGGGTGGGGAGAGGTGGGTGCTGCTCTTCCAGCTCCTTTCTCTGCAGCGAGCCAGCAGCCCTGGCAGCTCAGCTCCACTGCCTCTGGCTTGCCAGATGCCTCCTGGGGAGAGGGGGATGCGAAACCTGCATTTATTTAGATAGAGCAGCCTCCCGGTACTGAAAGGGGCTCCAGGAAAGCTGGGGAGGGGCTCTGGATCAGGGGGTGCAGGGATGGGAGGAAGTGGAACATTTTGAGCTGCAAGAGGGGAGATTGAGATGAGATCTTAGGGAGAAATGTTTTGCTGTGAGGGTGGGGAGGCCCTGGCCCAGGGTGCCCAGAGCAGTGGTGGCTGCCCCATCCCTGGAGGTGTTCCAGGCCAGGTTGGATGGGGCTTGGAGCCCCCTGACCCTGGGAGGTGTCCCTGCCCATGGCAGGGGGTGGCACTGGATGGGCTTGGAGGTCACTTCCAACCCATCCCAGGATTCTTTGATTTCCACTCCGCAAAGGGGTCGATGCATGAGCACAGGGACGAAACCTCTCATTTTCATGCCTAAACAAAGGGACCAAATCCTGTGCAAACCAAACTGTGCTGAACCTATTGATGATCTCAGAGGTCTTTTCCAACCCTACGATTCTAATATTGTCTGGTCCCTGGTCAACATGCTTTCTCTCTGACAGAGCAGCCTGCGTCATTGGCAATGTCTCCAGTTCTTACTGGAAATAAAGCTTTCTGCCGGGCAGCAAGGGCTGCCCATTGGGGTTGGTGGGACCACACTTTCTGCTCACCGCTCTCCTCCTCTCCACAGGCTCAGCGTATTACGATAACGTCCGTCCCTTGGCTTACCCGGATTCAGACGCTGTGCTCATCTGCTTTGACATCAGCCGCCCGGAGACCCTGGACAGTGTGCTCAAGAAGGTGAGTGCCTGCTGTGCCTTCCAGCTGCTCCTCTGGAGCAGCACGTGGAGCTGCCCGGCTCCTTGAGGTTGTCATCAGGGCCAAAAGCTCTGGCCCTTTATTGGCTGGAATTTGCCTGCTTGGATGAGGATGATCGGCTGCTGCCAAGCCCTACGTGGTCTGTGCAGAAAGCCAGGTATTTCCATTTGAAAGGAGCCCAGGGGTTGGTGTAGCTCATGGTTTGGGGGTCTGTGTGTACAAATGTGGGGACAGAGAGGAATGAAGACTTTAGAAAGTATTTTGCATCTATCGTAGCAAAATTCACATGGGAAATTGCTTGCAGCAGTGGAGAAATGGTCCCCGGTGCCTGTTTCCATGCAAGCAGAGTGCTCTGATTTTCTGGCAGTCCCCTCAGTCCAGCAGCATCTGCACAGTCAGAAAGACAGCAATCAGTTCCCTATGGCTTGATGAGAAGAATAATGAGCTGTGGCACTGAATTTCAAGCCCATGAATGAATAAAAGGAGGTGGCACAATGCCACTGGACTGGATAGTGTGCAGGGCCCTGATTGCTGCTTGCCCAGCAGATATTTGCAGCTGGCAGGTCCTGGACAGCCCCACAGGGCTGGGGATGGGCTGTGGAGCACTGCTGGTTGACCTGCCAGCAGGTGCCTGCCTGTCACGCTGTGGGGGAGTGGAATCATAGAATCCTGGAATCATTAGGGTTGGAAAAGACCTCTAAGCTCATCCAGTTCAACCCTCAGCCCAGCCCCACTGTGTCTACTAAACTCTGACCCAAAGTGCCACATCTACGTGTTTTTTGAACCCTTCTGGGGATGGAGACTCCACCCCTGCCCTGGGCAGCCTCTGCCAGGGCTTCACCGCTCTGTCAGTAAAGAAGTGTTCCCAATATCCAATCCAACCCTCCCCTGGCACAACCTGAGGACGTTTCCTCGCATCCCATCACTTGGGAGCAGAGCCCAGCACCCACCTCCCCACACCCTCCCGGAGCTGCAGAGAGCGATGAGGTCTCCCCTCAGCCTCCCCTCCTTCAGGCTTAGCACCCCAGGTCCCTCACTGCTCCCAGAACCCCTGTTCTCCAGCCCCTTCCCCAGCTCTCTTCTTCTCTGGACGCGCTCCAGCCCCTCGATGTCGTTCTTGTACTGAGGAGCCCAAAACTGGACCCAGTAGGTGGCACCCAGGGAGGGGTTCTCCTGCAAGGCTTCCTTCTGAGATGACGTGAAGTCCAGCAACCCAGTGTGCTGCTCAGGGGAGAGGGTTGGTGGCCTCCTGGCCACTCACATCCCTTGGTGCTGCCCGTTCCTTTCTTTCTTCCGTGGAATTCAGGGAGCTGTGGTTTCAGGGAGCTCTTGCTGCTGCACGGCAAAGCTGCAGAGAGCTCGCTGGTGGCTGCATCCTCTCCCAGAGGCGAGTCTTGGCTCGTGTCTCGTTTGTGAAGCTCTCTGAAACACCGAGGTGTGAAAAGCACCACGGAACAGCGATTCCTCTCGCTGCTCTCCCCAGCGAGCCCCAAGCTGCTGGGGCTGGAGTGGCCGCTGTCGGAACAAGTCCCATTGTCCTGGCTGCCCTCTTGGCCCCTCCACATTTTGCCAAATGTTGTGCTGAAGCGAGTGCCTCTTACTGAGCTGTTGGGAGGGCTGAGAAGTGGGTCTGTGTCTCAGAAGTGTCCTGCTGAGGGGACAAAGACCCTTCAGATAACTCGGTCAATGGCTCAGTGTTCGTTCCCAAAGCACATCCCGGGTACCAAGCGTGCTGGGTGGAGGGAAGCGCGTTTCATGTGGACTGAAAGAATTCACTGCTGAGCTTGAGAGTCAGCAGAATAATAATAATGCAAGCAAATCACTTCTACCTTAATGAGATGGCAAAGCCATCGATAATTAGCAGGGTTTGGGATTTATTTATGTCTCTCTCCCCACTCTTTATGTGAGTCCACACTGCTCAGTCTTCCCCGTGCAGCCTCGCAGATGCTCTGAGTACTGTTGGGCGAGGTCTTTTTGATACGGTGACTTAAAATAAACCCTAAATCCCAGGGGATTTCTTAAGTGCCTCTGAGTAGATGCCTTGTTTCCTTTGGTGCAGTCTTGCAGCCTCTGGAGCTGAGGAAAATTCCTAAGACACCATGAAGCTGAAGCTTTTGATATCAGGCTAAGAGGGAGAATAACACTCCCTATTCAAGCCTCAGGCAAAAATGCTAATTCAGCAGAGGAAATCTTTATTGTTGCTGCCCTTCTGCTGCCTGTACGGCGTGTAAAGTTGAAGGGAAGGAGCCATCTGAGAGCACACAAACAAGCAGCTCTTCATTTCATTCAAAACAGGTTTTTGTGGGGTGGTGCCTTCATTCTGACGAGTCTTAATGGCGCAGCAAATCTCAGGCTCCCCAAGGTGTCAGCTGGATGAGAAGAGGGTTGCAGCTCTCTCCCCTCACCTGGGGAGCCCTGTGTCATTCCAGGCTGCCCTGACCTCTGCTTGGTGAGAACAGACCCTGTGGCTCAGTCCCTTTGAGGGTTTTCATCCTTCAGGTAAATTAAGGAGCTTGAATTCCAGCTCCAAACAACTGCATCCTCCTCCTCTTGGGGGTTGACTCTTGATGCAGGGTGGCTGTGACACCAGCAATCTCCCAGAGCCCTGCAGACCAGGTGCTGGGGACACGTGGGAGTCCTGGTGGACAAGTGTCCGTGGCAGCAGCAAAGGGAGGTTCATGGTGAAGATACCTGAGCCCCCGTCCTGGTGGAAAATAGGATTTTATTCTGGTTTTTGCAGTTGCTTTGGTCTGATATTGGTTGAATGAAATTTGGGTCATTCTTGGCACTTTCTTTCCACATGTGGTTGTGGACACTGGGTTGTGGGTTGGTTTTCTTTCTGCTTCTAATTGCCACGGGTATGTGCTTAACCCTCAGTGAGCGGGGCAGGGAGTCACTAATTCCAAGTGACATCAGTAGCCGGGGGTAACGTCTGTCATCTGCCTCCTGCTTCAGAAGCGCTGGATAAGTAACCAGGGTGTTGGCTTGCTGATGGGGCTGTACAGCTCTCCCCTGGGGGAGGTCACAGCTGATGGTGGAGGTTGTAGTGAGGTGGGTGTTGGTCTCTTCAACCAAGTAACAAGTGATGGGATGAGAAGAAATGACCTCAAGTTGCACCAGGGGAGGCTTAGATGGGATATGAGGAAAAATGTCTTTACTGAAAGATGGTGAAGCCATGGCAGAGGCTGCCCAGGGCACTGGGGGAGTCTCCATCCCTGGAGGGGTTCAAAAAACATTTGGATGTGGCACTCTGGGACAGGGTTTGGTCAGCACGGTGGGGCTGGGCTGACGGTTGAATGACCGACTGTAGAGGTCTTTTCTAACCTTAATGATTCCATGAAGGGGTTATTTACTGTGGGACGCTTAGCTACACATTGGGCATTCATTTTTGGAGCTCCAAAAGGCTCTGTTAGGGTGAAGGAAGGGACTGTTTGCCCTGGCCTTCTCCTTCCATTGCTTCACTCCCTGTTTCCCTCTGCTCTGCCGTCTTCATGCCTTTAACACGTGGCTCCCGATAATAAACCGATGATGAGTGTGCTGTGCCAAGAGCTCCCTGCTGACCATGGCTCCACCAGTCCCGCGACGCTGACCTTTGGAGTCCCACATGTGTGCACCAGACTGTGTGGTCATTCTTTTTCCAGAGCCATCCCCAGGGATGGTCTCCTGTGGCCGAGAGCAGGGGACTGCAGCTTCGATTTAAGCAGGTTTGCGGGGCGGATCTGGAACAAGCGAGCATGAAGTTACCCAAGAGGCAGTCTGACCATTGCCATCCTTGCCCGTGGCAGTCATTAAGGTGCCCTAATGAGCTAATCAGCCTCTGAACAGCTGTGACCCCCGTTTGGAAATGCCATGCACGCCAGTAGGCTCGGTCTTGGTCTCTGAAGTTTGCTTTCCAGCCCCGATCCCATTAGAGCCTCATGTTATATTCAGAACTCCGAAACCTGGCTCCGTCCCTGTGTTTCTCACCTTCAGCACAGCCTCCAGAGCCACTCTTGGCCTGGGTCCTCACTGAGAGCCCCTGCTGACCGTGGTGACCGTCCCCTCTTCCTGAAATGTGGATCTGCAGGCTGCAAGGGGCCAAGACGGGCACCCAGCACCGCAGGTCCAAGACAAGAGACCGAAAAGCAGCGTTGATGTGGCTCCCAGTGGCTGTCCCAGTGCCCTGACTGGTCCAGTCCCAGGTCCTGCTCAGAGCCGAGCCGGGTCAGGGCAGCATGGCAGCGTGTGCTGATGGGCAGGAGGTGCTGGGACCCTGGGCTGCTGCCGCTGTTGTCTGTGGGACAGGGACGTGCTGTTTGCTGGTGGGAGCAGGAGAAACCGGGCACCAGACTGGTGGGCTCTGCTGTGCTGCTGGGGCACGGCTGGGTGATGCTGTCTGATAGGAACCGACGGCACAACTCTGCTGGCCTGTCCTTCTCTCCAGGGCTGGGGGGGTCTTGGATGGGGCTCTTGGCCTCGTTGGAGAAGGGTTGGGGGCGATGAGCTGAGACCCTGTGATTGCCTTTGTTGTTCCAACCTTGACCCTTTTGCAGGCTTCCTTCTACCAAAATTAACTTAACGGGGAGGTGCCACTGGGCTTCTTGAGGCGTCTCGTGCACCAGCAGCCCCTGAGCCCTTTCTCCCTCTTGTGTCCCCTGCAGTGGCAAGGGGAGACTCAAGAGTTCTGCCCCAATGCGAAGATTGTGCTGGTTGGCTGCAAGCTGGACATGCGGACAGACTTAAACACGCTCCGGGAGCTTTCCAAGCAGCGCCTCATCCCCGTGACACACGAGCAGGTACCTGTGTTTCAGCAGCCGTCCCCGTAGGGCTTGGGGAGGTGAGGTGGGGACTTTGCTGCAGGACACGCGGGTCCAAGGAAGCTCAGAAGCAAATGACCCCCTGTGCCCTGTGCCCACGTCTCGGTCTGAAGCTGCTTTGATTTACGTCCTGGACTCTGAGCTGCTCATGCTCTTATTCCCCAGCTGTGGCAAACCTTGACTTATTCCTGATGCTGAGCAGCTCCCTGGTTCGGAGCTGAAAAGTCCTTCCCCGAAGGTGGTGGAGGTGGAGGTGCAGGACGAGCTGGGCTGGCTAAAGGGGAGCTTTGTGCTTCTGCATCTCTTAGCTCAGTGCAGCTCTTTCTGCTTGGAGGGGCTCTCCCGCTCGGGTTCTGCGTTGGGGGAAGCCACAGCTGGGGTTCTGAGGGTCTGTTGTCGTGCTGCTGTGGCCACCACAGACCCCAGCCGTGTCTCCAGTCCCTGTGGGGCAGCGCTGAGGTCTCTGTGCTCCAGGCTGCTCCGTGCCTGGTTCCGTGCTGTGCAGAGCAGGTGCCAGGTGACTGTCCTGGTGGGGAGGGGTTGTCCAAGCCCGCAGCTGCAGGGGTGGCACCACGTTGGGGAGATGGTGCAGGTGACTCAGAGCCCAGCACCTGGTAGCACTGTCTGCTTGGTCTGCCTGCCTCACGGCTGGTGCTCTTTACCTACAGGTGATGAGCAAACACTGAGACAGAGCTGTCCCTGCCTGTGCCACCGTGCTCTGATGGGGCAGCCAGCACAGGCAGGGCTGACGGTGACGTGGAACGATGCTCCTGGCCTCCTAACCTTCTTGCCTTCTCCTCCCGCTCTCTCTGGACCGCAGGGCAGTGCGCTGGCGCGGCAGATTGGGGCAGTGGCCTATGCAGAGTGCTCCTCCAAGGTCTCGGAGAACAGCGTGCGGGATGTGTTTCACGTGACCACGCTCGCCTCGGTCAACAGGGTGCACAAGAACTTGAAGCGCAGCAACTCCAAACGGGGACTCAAGCGGGCGTCACAGATGCCTGGCAGGACGGACTTACTGAATGACACAGAGATCAGGAAAGACCGAGCCAAGAGCTGCTCCATCATGTGAAAAACAGGCTGTAAATAATGTGTGTGTGTTGTCCATTTTGTACAGTAACTGGCTGAGACAAGGGCACGGTGCTGGCTGCACGAGCCAGCCCGCCTTTCCAAAGCCTTTCTCTCAGTCTCTAGGGCTGAGCAAAGGTCCCAGCTGCAACCCGGGGGTGCACGAGTTGCCCCTCACCGTGGAGACTTCTAGGTTGGCTGCTGCTGTGCGGATTGCTTGGGGTGAAGGAACCACTTGGCAGAGGAGTATTCAGGTGCTGGAAGGTCTGTGTTTGGGTGAAACGAAGTAAACGGGAGCGATCCTGTGTGTGTGGCACCCTCCTGTACCCACGGCCCAGCCTTTGTGCAGCTCTACAGCACACGGAGCGCGGGGCGGGGGGGCTGAGGGGGGGGACCTGGGCTGGAGGGTGGGATGTGGGTGGAATTGATAGGATTTTGATCAGGAGAAGGTATTCTTCCGGTCTTCTTTAGGGAGAGAAAGGATGTTTGAGGTGGTGCTGCCTTCAGCTAGGCTGGACAGCAAGTCACCATGGATGGTGCAGGTCTGGGCCAGAGCTGGGAGGGAAGGCACTCTGGGAAGGAGCCTTAACTTTTTGAGACACCACGATAGTCCCCCTCCTGTGAAGAAAATAGCTAGGTGCCTCTTTACACGCTATTTTAGATACTTGAACTCCGTTTGAATGCAGCAGAGCGGATCTGGCTCCAAGGGAGTTCTATCCCAGTAGATGCACCCTCAGAATTGTGGTTCCCTTCAGCAAGCAAATGCCATTTGGGAGCTTGTGGCCCAGCTGCTGACAGCCTGGTTCCTCATCAGGCTTCTCCTCGCCACGAGCAGCTGTGCTTCTGAGGAATAAAGCTTCTGAAAAAGCAAGCTGCGCTAACCGTCCCTGGCCTGCTCTCCACCCGTTTCCAGCTGCAGGTTGTGTTGCATGGTGCTGTGTTTGTCTGGTACGGATAACCAAAAATGATTCTCTGCGGGTCTGCACCCTGTGCCCGCTGTGGCGGGGGGAGGGATGGTGCCCCCTGCCCCTCCTGCCCTGCTGTACAGCCTCCTCCCATCGCCTCTCATCGCTTCTGCTGCTGCCCTCTCTAAATGCCTTTGACTACAGTGTTAGCCTTGAATAATGTCACGTAGACACTTTAAGGAGAAAAGAATTCCGCTCCGTTGCCAGATCCAGCTGTGTCAGTGGGCTACGGAACAATAAACAGCGTTGGAAAATGCACAGTGCTTGGCCGTTTTTAATAGTTAAACCACTCTCAAAATGTCTCACTGCCTGACTTGTCTTTGTGTCCTGAAGTGTCTCTCTGGCTCTTGAATTGCACTCACACCCAGCCTCGAGTGAAAAATGCCGAGGATTTCGCTGCATGTGTTCATTTTGGAGGCGAAACATCTGCCTTGGATAACGTCTCCATCCTGAATCCTTCCACGCCGGGCAGCATTTGCAGGCTGTCTGTGCCCACCCCACCCCTCAGAGCTGATGTGAGCTGTCCCCGTCCTCGCTGTGTCAATAGCTGTGAGTGAGGATAGCTTTTGACTGTAGTATTTTGTGTCTGCTCTCCCACCCAAGTCTTACGCTTCAGCTGCATCACAAAGGCTGTTTTGGGGGCTTGGAGCAGCTGAGAAACCAGCCCGAGAAAAGCCCATGGGGTGGCTGAGTGCTGTTGTGCTGGGTGCAGGTTAGGAGAGCATGAAAAAGCCCATCTGCAGTCTGGGAGGGAAGAAACCGAGCGAGGCAGCGCGCCAAGAACAGCCTGCAGCATCGCGATACTTTGCTCTCCCTCCGCAGGGTCCCCAGAGCCTTTGCAAGCGTGAGTGGACAAACCCACAGCCCTGCTTGATCAGAAACAGTACCAAGCCCTCTAAACCTGTCTGCTTTTGTTATCATCATCCTCGCGGGATGTAATCACTGCGTCTTCTTTCTCTCCACGTAAGCGCAAGCAGTATTTGGCAAGCACATCTCCCTTTTTTCCTATCATCCAGCATCTTTCAGGCTTTTGGATTTAAGCTGGTAGGCTGTAGAAAGGCTGTTGCTGGTCCACTGGTCACTTTGAACTCCCAGTGCCTCTGTTACCGACTTGTTAGCTCACCCTATGGGCAACTCCCCAGCTGGGGGGCAGCAGTTGTCAAACCGGAGCTGGGCTGCGGATGGGAATGGGAAGGAATGGGCTGTTGCTATGGGAGGTGTCTGGGTGCCTGTTCTCTTCCAACTCCTGCAAAGGGAGGACTGGAGACGTGCAGGAAAAGCAGCGGAGCCCGCAGCCGCACTGCAGGTGTCGGGCTGTTTAACCAGAGCGGAGAGAAGCGGGAGGGGCGATGGCTGGGGCGCGTAACCAGCAAACAGATGAGTTTGGCAGGAGAGACAAAATCCCATTTGCCCACACTGGGAGCTGGGAGGCAGCAAGATTGAAGTGCCAGGCAGGGGTTTCTCGCCCTCTCTGACCAGGGGCTGCAGCAGCATCCCCCTCCCTCGCTTCTGGAGGAGCTGCTGCTGCGCTGCGCTTTGTGCAGGGCTGGTCCTCGCCCGCAGACAGGCTCGGCTCCCTGCAATGCTGTCCGGTTTTCTTGGGTCACTGGTGTGGAAAGAGAACTCAGCCCCCAGAGGTCCTGGCTGGTAGCTCTGCTGTGGCCACAGGGGTGCTGCCCTTGCTGCTCCTGCTGATTTTCTTTTTGTACACTGAATTTCCCAGGCTCTCGCTGCTCTGATGGCCCTCAAGGAGGGATTGTGGCAGCATGAAGACGTGCGTCCCAGCAGCAGCTCGGCAAGAACCACTCAGAATTAATGGCAACCAAAACCCCTCAAGAGACTCGGGCAAATGAAGCAGCCTTCAAGACCATTTATCATGGACTGTCTGAGCTGGATCCTCGGGTGGGGTGAAGTAGAGATGTTAAAGCCCATGGGGGTAAGACCTTAGATCCTCAGTTCCCACCAGCAGGCTCCTTTCTTGCAGGCACGCAAACATTTCTGCTGCTGCTCATGGCCCAGGTACAGAACCCAGGACAGCTGAAGGTATTTTGGGGTGCTGACCTCTAGAGAATTGGTTTGCAGGGGGATGGAGCATTGCAGTCCTGCTGTGTCAGGGCATCTCCTGCGTGCACCTACCTCTGCATGGTACCCAGCATCTCGCTAAGCACTCAGGGCATTTGCTGTGTGCTGCTGGGAGCATCTTCAGGTGGGACCAGGGCTCTCTTCCCACCTGCCTTAGGGACAACAACATGACACACTCCCACCTGAGGGACGTGGAGGAGCAGGAGGCTGCGACTGGCAAAGCCAGAGGAGTCTACTACAGCCACGGATTCTCAGCCGTACGCGCACTGGAAGCAGGGAGAGACCGGTGAGGGGAGCTACAAAAGGCTCTGTGAGAGTTCAGGGCTCAGCTTCTCCCTCCAGAAAAAGCTCACTGCAAGGAGGCTGCAGCCAAAGGCGAGCGGTGCCCGGGGAACAGAGGTGCTGGGGTGGGTTTGTGGTGCCCAGCACTGGCAGACCTACACGCCCACCGTCAGAAAGCCACGAGCCCCAGAGCGCTGCAGAAACGCGCCACGAGGGGCTGAAAGCTCAGAGAACCGGGTTTGGTGGCTGAGGGTCAAGGTTAACGAGCTCAGCCCCAAGTGCAAACTGACAGGCTCGGAGCGCTCCCCCAGAGCGCTGGAAATGAGCAGAGACCCGGCCGGGTCACCGCTGACAGCAAAGCCTCGTGGATCAAAAGCACAAGGCAGGGAAAAGCCTGACCCCTGTGAATCAGAGCTGGCCTTGGGGGGGCAGAGGGCGGTGGGAGCCGGCACCAAGCACAGCTTTCACACAGCAGCCTGTCTTTTCGCAGCCACTCAGAAATGCGGCGAGCGAAGGATGCTCGCGGCCTCGTGGCAAGCAGTCAGAACCCTGCTGCAACCTCTGCGGGGGATCTGGTGCCTCTTTGCCCTCCAAGTGGGAGGGAGCAGGGAGAAGTGTGGAGCTGTAGAGGAGGGGAAACCAGGAAAGAGAGCATTTGTCTGGGAACCTGAGCCCCTTAACTCCATCAGTGCTGCTGTTGTCAGCAGGCACTGTAGTTTTAGAGCGCTGGGAGGGTTGTGTGGGTGAATATGTTGGACTGGGTGGAAGGGATTCATCTTGCTGGTGGTCTGTGCAGCTCTTGCTGCTGTGCTTTGACTTGGAGTGGGGAGGAGGGAGCAGCAGCCACCGCGGCAGCCTGAGCGGGACAAACCACAGGCTCGCTTCCACACTTCGGTGACGCAACGGCAGGGACACCATCCCGGTGAGCTGTGGCACGGACAAAGGGTGACAATTCCCAGGGTCTGTCCAGAGGGGCCACAGCTGAGAGCATGGGGCTGTGCGAGAGGGGCAGCTTCTCCTCCCCAAAGGCTTAAACCACACGTGTTGCTGCGGCGTTCGCAGAGCACACCAGGCTAGAAACCTCCCAAAGCACAGCCTGTGGAGACAGGGGGGCCACAGCATCACCTGTTTCAATTTAGGAAGTTGTTTCTGCCGTTTTGGATGCTGGGCTGGCTGACAGCAGGGTCGAGACTAGAGACAACAGAACAAATGCACTGATCAAGCCTTGCAGCTCGGTGGGCTGCACGGACAAGGTTCACCACAGTCAAGGGAATCCACAAAGCCAACCCCACAAGGTCAGGGATTTGTCAGAGTGCAGGGATGGGACGAGGAGGAATAGTTTTGAGCTGAAAGGGGGCAGATGGAGATGAGATCTTAGGGAGAAATGTTTTGCCGTGAGGGTGGGGAGGCCCTGGCCCAGGGTGCCCAGAGCAGTGGTGGCTGCCCCATCCCTGGAGGTGTTCCAGGCCAGGTTGGATGGGGCTTGGAGCCCCCTGATCCAGTGGGAGGGGTCCCTGCCCATGGCAGGGGGTGGCACTGGATGGGCTTGGAGGTCCCTTCCAACCCAAACCATTCCATGATTCTATGATCCCCACCAAGTAAGGGAAAGGGGACTTGGAACTCAGAATTGCCTCTAGGAAGAGGCAGCAGTATTATGAACGCTCTTCTTTTTGCTTTCCACGGGACACGTTCAGGTGGCATCTCCCAGGCACTCGGTGCTGCAGGTGAAGCTGCAGTGCCAGAGAAGCAGCTGGTGCTTGGGATTACACAAAAGTGACAAGACCTTTCTTGAAAGCTTCTACTTTTGGTTTTGTGGACCTGTTTATTTTCTGTACTGCAGGGAGGTGTCGTTGCTGTTCTCCCCTCTCTCCGTACAGCTCTAACTAGCTGGAAGCCTCTGGTTTGGAAATAACGATATTGGAATGAAAGCAATCTGTGCCCAGCTGCTTCTAAAACAGCAAAAACCCACTCACCTAAAATGGGAAAACATGTAGCAACAGAAAAATGTGCATTCTGCCATAGTGAGCAGGACCAGAGCTCAGATGTGGATCTTGCTGGAGCGGAGCTGGACATGGAACATGGACATGGAAATTCACAGCCTGCTAGAAGGTCATAAATACCAAAGTGCAGGTGCTGCCAGCGCTGAGCTGAGCCCAAGCCTTGCATCTGCCACACAAACCAGCCATCAACTGATTGAAGCCTTTGAAGGCTTGGGCTTGGAATGGAAGGGGATGGAATTCTGGGCAACTGAGTGTCCCCACTCCCTCCTCTCCCCCTCTGCAGGGCACTGGGAGGGCTTCTCTCTGCAGTCCCCATTCAGCACGCAGCTTAATATCCTGGCACTCACTTCTCCACCAGCTTGCTTGACTATAAAGAGTGTTTGGACTCTCACAGTGGCTCATTTAACCAGACTTTTCAAAGGAGTCCCTCTCCCTCGCTCTCCTTCTCTACAGAGGAATAAACAAGAGAAAACAGGAAGGAAAATGAAAAGAAATAGGGCAAAAAAAATAAAATTAAGGAGTTAAGGAGAGCCACAGACATTGAACAAATCAAATAAACCCATTGTTGCATCCCTGCTTCTCCAAACCAAGCCAGGAGCCTGCCTGGGAGCTGTTTGGGAGAGACTTTTTTTCATGTATAAGGGAGTAGATGGAAAAGTAGACAATGACAGTGGGGTTTTTTTCCCCCTCCCCAGCATGGCAACAGCTCCAAGGAAGCTGCTAAACTTAAAGGTAGATAATTTTGGAATAAATAAAAGGCAATAGTACACGTGTGCAGGATATAAGAAGTCCTGACTACCCC
Source organism: Geococcyx californianus (assembly GCA_013389885.1). Classification (NCBI taxonomy): domain Eukaryota; kingdom Metazoa; phylum Chordata; class Aves; order Cuculiformes; family Neomorphidae; genus Geococcyx; species Geococcyx californianus. The sequence continues at coordinate 10,974 of VWPV01030954.1, read as the reverse complement.
GTGGTCAGAGCACCAAGCGCTGTGTGTGTTAAAAAGTGCCAGGTAACTCAGTGAGCGATGAGCCCCGGGGCACCGGCTGCACAGAGCGATCGGATCCGCAGCGAGGGATTCTAATCCTCAGCTCCTGCAGCCAGGAGAAGCGCGGCCAGAGCTGGCTCAGTGCATCCCACCTTACCCATGCAGGGAAGGTGTGCATTTCCCCACCTTCACCTGGGTGCGAAAGGAGGATCCAGCATGCGTGAGGAGGGCAGGACCTGAGTGCAAGCTGGGCGACCTCATGGTCGGGTGGGGATGGGGTTGCTTAGGAGATGGCACACCCAGGACTGCTGCATCGCCCTCCGAGGGAATCAGGCTCCCCAAAAGAATGACCCAAGCCACCAAAGCTGCCTTCTGGTCTAAATCACAGCCTGGAGAGCTCTTGGTCAATTGAGGATGCTGAACCTTGTGAAAGCTGGCTTGAGCTGACACGGTGTGAACTCTCCCTTCCCTCCAGGCTACCTGAATGCCAGCTTCACACCTTGTTTGCCCCTTCTGGCACGGTGCAAAACGTTGAGTCACAGGTGCAGAATAGGAGCAGCTGTGTCCAGCGCTCGCTGCAGGACAACGGCCACGCCGGGGGCTCCCGATGGGCTCCCGTGGGCAGGTGACTCCGCACAGAAAAGAGAGAAACAAAGCCAAGCAGATGGAAAGGGGGGGGACTGACACATGAAAGACGTAGCAAGCGAGGAGGACTTGAAGCCCCTAATTAGAGCCTGCAGAAAAATTAATGAGCAACACTGGCAGTGCAGGTGTCCTGCCTAAAAACCCCATTCCGTATCCTTGGGTGTGAGGAGCAGCCAGCTGACTGGGACACATGGAGCACGACACAAACCGTTCTGCTCCTGAGAGTGGTAACTTGATAATTCTCTGAAAGCCCAGCTCCCTCCCAGGAGAGCTCCACACCAGCTGCTTCTGCCAGGGTGGTGCCCATCGCAAGGGATGCAGCTTCCAAGGAAGGGCGCAGGTGCCCCGTTAGGCGGCGCAGCACCGGGGGAGGGATGTGGGCTGGGAAGGACGTGGACTGACATTGAGGCTGCATGGATCCAGCAGAGGGATGGCTCAATGACCGAGGCAAAGCACAGGTGCAAGGACTGGCAGAGCAACTGCTCCTGCATCCCATGCTGCCATGGCTCACCGCAATAACCACGGAGGAACGGGCACTTCTTGCCAGCCTGCAGCAGCAGCTCTTGTCCTCAGCTGCCTGCTCATCCCTACAGGAGGTCTGTTTCCATGTTGGGGTGATTTCTGGACATCCACAGTACCTAGGGGTAAATGAGCTTCCTCAGAAAATATGTTTATACCCTAGGTACACAAATTTCTCATCCCTCTTTTCATCAAGATCTTACTATAGGGAATAGGGACAGCTCAGAAAAATAAGGCCAGTTATGTCGGCTAAAGAAAAAGCAAAACTCTGCCTATGGGAAAGGGGAGGACATTTATACCAACCAGTGTTCTCTGACTTTTAATATTCCATTATTAAGGACACCTGAGGAGGTAAATAGATTCCTTGCTCCTCATTAGGTATCACTACCTTTTATTATTGAGCATCACTATTGGTCTCCAGGATCTTCACAGTCCCAAGTCTGTACGTGAATCAGTGTGGGCAGCTCTGTACACGGAGGTCCTTTCCCCAAAGCCGTCCCTTTTTTAGATGAATAGAGACTTGGAGAAGTCTGTGTTAACAGAACCCTGAGGGCCTTGTCTTTCTTGATAGATCTGGGTGAACGTTCTCTTCTGGTGCTTCTGTGTCAGCACGGAGATGGGTCCTTCAGCCCCTCAGAGCTGCTGGAATACGGGCAAGTCAGAGGTGCTGAGCAAAGGAGGGGAGTTTCAGCACTTACTGATAAATGAAGAAGTAGTTGCACAGAGAAAATCTCATTTCAAGTCACAAACGTGTACAGCAGAGCCAGGAAAGGACACTCTGTCCCCAGAGTCAGGTCTCCCTCGTGTAGCACAACACCCGGGGGTTTCTTACTCTGCCTGAGTCCTCTGACCGTGTGCCCAGACTCCAGCGAGCACAGGTGTGCAGCCAGGTAAGTCAGACTGAGACAGGAGAATTTTAGGCTGATTAGTGGGGTGTTTGTCTGGGAGACCTGAGCTCCACCTGGCGATTCCACTAGGTTGGACGGGACTCTGAGCAGCCTGGTCTGGTGGGAGGTGTCCCTGCCCATGGCACGGGGTTGGAACTGGACGACCTTTAAGGTCCTTTCCAACCCAACCCATTCTACCCTACGCTATCCTCAGCTGTTCTTTGGAGCACAGACTGAATGCCGGGGTGGCACGGCTCCTCCTGCCACGGTTCTGCAGAGCTGGAAGCCCCAGGGATGTGCCTCACCCCAGGGACAGACCTTGCTCTTGGCCACTGCCCCCACAAGCTCCCAGGGCTTCATCACTGAAGCCCTTTTGCCAGGTGCAACGCGTTGCTTCTCTCATCTCACCCCGTGAGATGGCAGGTATGTAAATAGTTAATTCTTGAAGGAAAGCCTGATGTGGCAAAGCTGGCAGGCAGAGCTGCTTGGGTCCCTCCTGCCCAGGGAGCAGAATGCTCCCCCCTAAAGCTGATAACGGGCTGCCAGTCCGAGAGGGACGTTTGGCTGCTGATGAGCGAAGGCTGCTGAGTTATCTCTCCTGCTGAGAAACGCGCGGTTGTGTGTGCTGGACCCACTCACAACAGCACCATTGTCTGCAGCCCCCGGGCCCAGGCTGCGTGGCTAATCAACACGGAGAAATCAGCATTCTTGTTGTACCTCTCACGTCACCCAGGGAAGGGAGACACTGCCAAGAAGTTTCCCGATGCGGTGCCTGCTCCCAACAGGGAACCAGGTCTTTTCTCTCCGCGTCTGTGCGGGGTTTCTTGCATTTACAGCGCTGTTACAACATGGATGAGGCACTTAGTGCCATGGTGTAGCTGACAAGTAGGAGTAGGTGTAGGTGTTGGGCCATAGGTTGGACTCGATGATCTCTAAGGTCTCTTCCAACCTTACAATACTGTGAGACTGTGATACAACGCAGGAGCTCCCCGTGCGTGCTAGGAGCAGGTTGATTAGGACAAGCTGTTGGTGCATGGGTGGCAGGGGGTCACAGAGCAGCAGGGGTGCTCCCCAGGCACTGACCCAGAACACACACTGCAGCAAGCGATGCGAACGGGTGCCTCTGACCCTTGTTTTCCCGTTCTCAGTCCCCTACAGTTGACACCCCAACTCTTACTGGACATCAGAAGGGCTCTTACAGCCTGCCCAAACAGGTCTCTTTTTTTATCTTAACTGCATTCTTCTTAGTCAGCCTCTGCTGGGAATGCAGAGCTCCCAGAAGAGTTGGCAGAGCATCCCATCACCTTTATGCGCCTCCACCAGGTATCCAAGCTTCCCTCAGAGGAGGATCCTCAGGAGACCTCTGCTCCTGCCGGAAAATGGTGATTTAAGTCAAAGAAAAGGAGCGTGAGATAAAGGTTCTTTGAGCTGTGGAAACCCTGCTGTGGTGCTCTGGCTCCCTGGGGTGGTGACGTCCTCGTCTGCTTGACCGCAGCCTGACTCTGCCACCCAGCGCAGCAAGAGGCAGCCTCCGCCTGCAAGCGATGGGCATCTGCTGGAGCCCACATGGCAGTGCCAGGAGGTGGGATGGGGCTTAGAGCGGCTTTGGATCCCTCCTGCAAGTGCTGAGGAACGGTGTGCAGGCAGCACTGGCTCATGGGCTCTGCACCAGCCCTTCCAATAACGATGCTGATGAGAGAATGAATCAGGATCTGGGAGAACGGCAAGAACTAGAATAAAACTCTACTAGGATTCCAAGTTGGTTTTTAAGTGTTAATTAATGGGCACCTTCCAAGGCAGGATAAGGTTACGGTGACCATTTCCTGTCAGCAATCCCATCTACACTAATTAATCTGGTATTCGATGTAATGGCATTGACCATAATGAACTTAAATTATTGAAAAGAAATATAGAAAGCCCTTATTAATCATTAATAGCATCTTCCTGGTGTTTTATTTTAATAAAGTGCCATGACCTGTAAGATTAACAATCAGAGGACCCAAGGGGAAGGGAAATAGGATGGATGATCAAATAGGAAGAAATCAAAAGCATCTGAAGAGTTCATTTCTTCTGTTTCAATTTGCTTTCAAGCTCACGGATCGCAGTAGAGGCATAAAGTCTTCCCAAATCTGACCACTCGGCGAAGGTCTTACTGCATCAAAGGGAGGGGCCACAGTAGGGTGGCTGGGAGGCACAGCACCCCTCGCAGAAGTTTGAAGAGAAAATCTCTTTTTTGTTTTCTGGCAGGGAAGTGAAAGACATCAAAAACTCCTCGAATGGACTGTCTGAAAAGGAACCTCATCACAGCTCGCCGCACGGAACGTTTGAAACGGACTCAGCGGCAGGAAGGTTCTGGGTGGTCAAACATTGAGATTGAGAGGAGAAATGCTTTGCTGTGAGGGTGGGAAGGCCCTGGCCCAGGGTGCCCAGAGCAGTGGTGGCTGCCCCATCCCTGGAGGTGTTCCAGGCCAGGTTGGATGGGGCTTGGAGCCCCCTGATGCAGTGGGAGGGGTCCCTGCCCATGGCAGGGGGTGGCACTGGATGGGCTTTGAGGTCCCTTCCAACCCAACCCATTCCATGAGTCTGTGACCCTTGGTGGACGGGAGGCTGTCAGGGTCCAGCGCAAGGGCTAGTTATTGGCTGTAATTCCCAGGTGGGCCTGGCAAGAAGGATGCCACCGTTTGAAAAGGAAGGGTTGCACGATGCTTCCTCGTGGTCTTGCTCAGCTGTGCCGGAAGAAGGTTTGGCATCGTATGAACAACGCGTTGCCATTCAAACCCATCACCTGTGCCATTCCAAGAAATCTGCTCCTTCCTACGCACCCACGATGGTCCTGGAGGTTCGTGCCAGGGCACCAGCAGGGCTCTTACTGCCTGGTTTGGTCAGCTCTAGATAAACCAAGCAGCTTTCAGCTCTCCCCACGGTGCTGGCTGCCAAACCCTATCGCAAATGCAGCCACAGAGGTCCAGAAATGGATTTCAAATGGGAGTCGTCCCTCTGACATCGCCCTTACAGCTCTTTATTGCAAATGTGAAGTTTTAGGCTTGTTCTTCTTTCAGTACAAGAACGTATTTTGCCTTCTGTGCCTTTTGCAATGTTTATATCCACTTCCAGACTGTTTAGACCTCCACCCTTCCAGGAATGAAATGAGATCATTTGCTCCAAACCCATCAGCCTCGCATCTTTTGCTCAGATTTGACCTCGCAACCTCTAAACTCTGTTATTTAATAACGTGGTTTTCAGTAGTGGCAGTATGAGCGGATGCCCGTACCCTTCTGGATACACTCGTTACCCTGAAGATGGTTTAATTAGCCCAATTATTGCAATATTCAGGCAGGAGTGGGGCTCTTCTCTCAGGTGACCGGTGACAGAATGAGAGGACATGGTCTCAAGCTTCGCCAGGGGAGGTTTAGGCTTGACATTAGGAAGAAGTTCTTCACTGAGACGGTGATTGGTCATTGGAATGCTCTGCCCAGGGAGGTGGTGGAGTCACCATCCCTGGAGGTGTTCAAAGAGAATTTGGATGAGGCACTTGGTGACATGGTGTGGTTGACAAGTAGGACTAGGTGCAGGTGTTGGGTCATAGGTTGGACTCGATGATCTCAAAGGTCTTTTCCCACCTTACGATACTGTGAGACTGTGAATACCTGGGCAAATCATGGTCTTGTTCTGTCACGTAACAGCTTTTCAATTTTTGCATGGCAAAGCACGTATATTTTCTAAAAGCACATTATTGTTATTTCTTCATAACTGTGTGGTCTCCAGACAAAAGCAATCGTGCCTTGACCTTTCCTCTCTGGTGTGCTTAACGTTTAGGGTTCTTGCTCTACTTTTATTGGGCGTTCTGCCTGGTTTTGAGCACTTGTGCACTTTTCATAGAATCATGGAATGGTTTGGGTTGGAAGAGACCTAAAGCCCACCCAGTGCCACCCCCTGCCATGGGCAGGGACACCTCCCACTGGCTCAGGGGGCTCCAAGCCCCATCCAGCCCGGCCTGGAACACCTCCAGGGATGGGGCAGCCACCACTGCTCTGGGCACCCTGGGCCAGGGCCTCCCCACCCTCACAGCAAAACATTTCTCCCCAAGATCTCATCTCAATCTCCCCTCTTTCAGCTCAAAATGTTCCACTTCCTCCCATCCCTGCACCCCCTGATCCAGAGCCCCTCCCCAGCTTTCCTGGAGCCCCTTTCAGCACTGGGAGCTGCTCTAAGGTCTCCCCAGAGCCTTCTCCTCTCCAGCTGAACAACCCCAGCTCTCCCAGCCTGGCCTCGTACAGGAGGTGCTCCAGCCCTTGGATCATCTCCGTGGCTTCCTTGTCTTGCAAAGGTATGTTTGTACCCAGTGTTCCCCCATTTTGTAAGGAGTTGTGTCAGGAAAAATTCACATTTCAGCTCTGCCTCTTGCTCCCTGGCTGAATGATCTGATTTCTTTGGGTAGGGCTTTATCTGGCTGTGTACAAATTGACTGCTCTGCTGTTTAACAGACAGGACTCTTGCAAAGGGTAAATAGGTGGGAAATGTTGAATTCCCACAGTATTCGAAAGAATCAACACAGAGACAGGAAAACAAACGATCCAGCACAGAACACGGACGTGCTTCACGCCCAGCTGCCTGCGAGCTCAGAAGTGAGAAACAGATAATCACAGCAATCTTTGCTTCCATCAGATGTTTCTATAAGTAATAGGAGAAAATAACCTCTGAGAACACATTCCCCTTTGTCTCTTTCGGAGACAACTCCTCTCCTGCCCGTCTGCTCTGACTTCCAAACTTATAAATGTCCCCACCCACAAATTATCCAGCACTGAAATCTAAAGGCACTGAAGGGTTACTGTGGGAGATTTCAGTAAAAAAGCAGAAGAAGGAGTTGCTGCTGCTGTGATTTGTACGGCGGCGTCCTGTCGGAGCCAGTCTCGCCTGGGCAGGGGCCGCACGGGGATCTCTCAGCCACGGGCAGGCTCGGTGCTTTGCTAAATGGAAATGGCANCCTCGTACAGGAGCTGCTCCAGCCCTTGGATCATCTCTGTGGCCTCCTCTGGACTCTCTCCAACAGCTCCAGGTCCTTCCTGCGCTCAGGACTCCAGAACTGGGTGCAGGGCTCCAGGTGGGGTCTCACCAGAGCAGAGCAGAGGGGCAGAATCCCCTCCCTCCCCTCTGCCCCCCCTGCTCTGGCTGCAGCCCAGGGCACCGTTGTTTTCTGGGCTGGGAGCGCCCGTTGCTGCCTCACGTTGAGCTTCTCACCCACCAACACCCCAAGTCCTCCTCAGGGCTGCTCCCAGCCCAGCCTCCATCCAGCCTGTAATTCTTCTTGGGATTGCTCTGTCCCAGGTGTAGGACCTTGCCCCTGGCATTGTTGAACCCTGTGTTGTTGGCACAGCCCCACCTCTCCAGCCTGTCCAGGTCCCTCTGGATGCCGATTGCTGCTCACACAGTCCGTGTGTGCAGTAACAGTGGTCACTGCCCCAGCTCTATTGAAAACTTCAGGCACTAAGAAGAAATAAAGCTTATTTGCAAGAAAACACAGTGCTAACACAAAAGCTGCAAACACGATGTCCAGTCGAGGAAAATCTGGTTGTGTGCCCGGATTCTCAGCTGGCACCAACAAAGCAGCTCCCAGCCTGAAGATCGTGGTGTCGACTCCGTGATTACGTGGGTTTTGTTTGCGGGTCTTTGCTTCCCTGGGGAAAGCCTGTGTTTGGGTGACAGATCCACGAGCAGGGGTGCCTGATGGGAAGGATGGATGGCACCAACCCGCCAGGTTGGCAGCCTGCCCGCCCCAACCATAGATCTCAATAGGGGGGTTTCTCCAATGAAAGCCGTGCTCCGACCAGCTGGCTCAGGACCAGAGCTGGCATCATTCAAACGTGACAAATCTTCCTCCTACAGAGACACAACGGGAGGCCAAGCAGAGATGTGACATTGTTCTGTTGCTTTGTCTTCAAGATACCTCCTAGTCAGTCAAAATTTCTACGTCTGTGTTGTGCCCAGGCATCCTCCCCCCCTCCCATCCCTGCACTCCCTGATCCAGAGCCCCTCCCCAGCTTTCCTGGAGCCCCTTTCAGCACTGGGAGCTGCTCTAAGGTCTCCCCAGAGCCTTCTCCTCTCCAGGCTGACCCAAACAGGATGAATCACTAATTACAAAAAAGTAGGGGTTTGCAATACAGCTGTTAATTTTTATTTGTCCTTTCAAATTCCTAACCCTTCTGTGTTGTCATAAGATTTAAATGAAGCGATCAGAGACTCGTGCTTGTAGTTTCTGGAAGCAGTCTGAGTGTCAATCTGATTATTTAGTGTTGTGCCCGCACCAGAAATTTGCTCGTGAAGATGCAATCTGTTCCGTTTCAAAAAGGAAAAGAAAAAAGCGGCAGATAGGATGCATATATAGAAAAAAAAGGTCTGTGCATTTTCATAAGCTGCCTTTGGAAGTGAACCAAGCCATTAATACCAGGGTGTTTCCATTAGCTCTTGGATTTGATGGCTGCTAGCAATGTTTATTTAATATCTATTGGAAAAATGTGATCAGATTTTGAGGTGACTTTGCACGATCTATCCCGTTCGGTAAATATTTGCCTTAAACACGTTTAACAAGAGCCTTTTCCAAGATCATCAGTCTGTGTTTAGACTCGCTGATGGAGGCAAAGCTTGAAAGCGACCCAGCACAGATCACAAGTAGAAGAGAAACCCCAGAGCCCCAGCAGAAGAGACCCCAAGGGGATGAGAGCCAACCACACGCTCGGTCACCAAGCTGGGCAAAGGAGACACCGACAGCAAGCGCTGCTGGTGCTCTCCAGGCACACGGTCCCCACACCATGGAGCAGCTCCTGGGGGAGGTTTAACTCTGCCTGAGGTCCTCATCTCCTTCCATCCATAATTCATCTATCCTTCATATCCTTCTGTCCTTAATTCAAAGAGTCAGGACACCAAACAGTGGATAAAGCTTTCTCATTTCCCTCCAAGCATCTCCATCTCCATTGTCCCATATTCCCAGGCTGGAATGTCATTCCCAAACTGGAAACGTTTTTTGTATTTGACCAGAATTTTTGCATCAGATCCAAGCAAAACCTCAACAGCACAGGGTTTCTGTCTCCAAACAGATCCACCACATTGCACAGGGTGGCACCGACACAAACCTTTGTACCCAGCACGCGTGTCCGTTCTTCCTCACACAAGCAGAAAACGTGACGTTCCCTCTCTGTCAATCTCCCAGTTTATATTTTATTGGCATTTCTCAACACACTCCAAGCAAATTATTCCACAAGTGAGATACCTGTGGAGAGAGGGCATCTGAAAGACCTCACTAGCCAGTGGACCATCAAGAACATCCCATGTGGATCGATGAATATTTTCCATTAGTGTCAGTCAGCCTGTTATGAGCAAAGGAAGGGGAGGGAGGATATTGAATTTATTTCTTCAAGTAATATGTGACAGAGCGTTGCTGAAGGGCTGTCTCCTTGCTCAGTGCACTCACCATGGCACCGGATTGTAATTGCAAGGCAATGCTGGGTCTCCTCTACCTTCAGCAGCAGACGGTAGGTTAATGCTACACCTCAGTCCATAGGTTGTTTATTCTTTAATAAATCATAGAATTGTGGAATGGTTTGGGTTGAAAAGAACCTCAGAGCCCATCCAGTGCCACCCCCTGCCATGGGCAGGGACACCTCCCACTGCATCAGGGGGCTCCAAGCCCCATCCAACCTGGCCTGGAACACCTCCAGGGATGGGGCAGCCACCACTGCTCTGGGCACCCTGGGCCAGGGCCTCCCCACCCTCACAGC
>VWPV01030952.1:0-36668 GCA_013389885.1 Geococcyx californianus | reverse complement strand
CAGAGGCCCCTTCCAACCCCACCAGTCTGTGACTCCGTGAACGAAGTGGGTGCTGAGGGTGTAGGGACAGTGTTTTCCTGTACCCTTTGGTCGCTGCTCGTGTTTCTCTTACTGCTTTAAAAATAATCACATGGCGTTTTGTTTCCTGCATCTCTAGGACTGGCGATGTTTGCACCGGACACGCTGTGTCTTACAGACCCCAAAGCCTGGACTCATTTGAAGATCATGTGAAAACAAATGTGCCGATACCCTTTGGAAAGACTGATAATGGGCCCAGGCATTCAAGAATATCCCTTATTACTGCATAGGGAGACACAGAGAAAGGAGAGCCAAATCAATGAAAACCACAAAGGAATGGTAAAGTAAGGAAATTATTTTCTCTCTCTAGTTATAGAAATCTCTACGTAGTGTAGATGAGTTAGTAAATGCGTGGCTGTACTGCTCAGATACTCACATTCTCTGATCCACAGCAACAGAAATGATTGTATGATCATGTAGGTCACAAAGGGACAGAAGTGACTGCATCAATGCTGGAGGCATAAGACTGATTTTCATTCTTTTAAGCTCTTCCATTGGTGAAATAATGTTTTTTAAAACACAATCTGACTGTACTGAACAAGACTTACAGCCTGACAAATTAACTGAGCTGCAGTCAAACTGGATTAGATCAGGAGGGCACAGTTTGTTTATTACTGTTCTAAAATTATGTTTTAAAGCATTCCTTTTTAAAATCGGTAATATTTCTTGTTGGTTGAACACACATTTTTGTGTAAGCACCCAGAATCATTGCATAAGTCGATTCTGTAAGAAGCAGGAAACATTTAAATTTAATTGAGGAAATACATCTTTAGTTTTAAGGTGTCCAGATCAGTAATGCAGTTCTTTTTGCTTACATATGAGTTTTGCTCATACAATCCTGGTATAACATGAAAGGTTAGATTATGTTTGTGCCTTTGTTGTGAATTAGTTTGTATTAATATCAGAATAGACTGTACGCTCCCTGCTCACTTTAATTCCTTATCTTCATGCCAATAATCTTTTAAATTTTGTTGGGAGATTTTGCTTCCAGTGGCCTTCATGTTGTACTTTATAATTAATTTTGTTAAATTGCAGTAGGACCACATACCAAGTACTACAGAAAGTAGTAGTTAATATGTAGTCTTTAATATTTACTATTTGATAACCCGAAAGTAACTTTGGAGTCTTCTGGTAGAGGTTTCTATATTAGGGCCAAGTTCTATTATTATATCATCTCATGGAATTATTTGCTTTTGCATTAGTAGTATAAAAGAAGTGACCATGGCATAGTTCTGATTAAGAATAATTGCAATCAGCTTTTTCTCTTTTTTGTATTCACTGTTTACAAGTCATCATTCTGATGACCATATATGTGGATATTTGTATGTGATATTCTGTTTAATCCTTGCTAGTTACAGCAATGGAAAAAGCCATCCAAGCACCAAAGGACTAAATAAACCGATTTCTCACGTGAAGGCTTCGCCTGGAAGATTAGGCAAGAATGTATCAAATCCCATTGAAAGGGTAAATAATTCAATTTTGTTGTAGTTTACAGAAAAAAGTTATTTATTTTATGTCAGCTTCTTATTAACATCACATACTTTTGTCTCTTCAGACTTCCCGTGACACTCAGGACGGTAACCAACCAAGTATTTTTAAGAAGGGAAGAAACCAGCTGGATGACAATACTCAATCAAAAAGGTAATTTTGTGTTAAGATTCTCTTTGATTTGTAGGTGTTTCAAACTGGTGTATAAAATGCTTGTGACAAAACCATGGCTTCTCTGTTTTGCCTTTGACTTAACTGGTCCCAGAATTCAGCATTTATGAGGACAACAAATTTAAGTCATCAATGTGGAAACTTACTTAGTGAGTTCTCAGGCAAAATAAAACAAAAAAAATCAGTAAGAAAATATTGATTTTTACCTCATTACTGTATTTCCGTGCTAATTGTAGCCTCACTCATGTAGATCTGTGTCTTTGAAGGAGGAAGCAAGGGCTTTTTAAACTGTTGTTGCAAAGATGGTCATCATTCTAACAGGATGTGATCTTTCTCGTTATTTAGGATCACGAGTGTTAGCACATCACTACACAGCGCACCAGGACCAAAGAGTAGTCTACCAGAAAGAAGGCAAAATGAATCTTTGCTGCACAAGATCCCTCCTAGCGTAAAGGGTAGCACACAAGGTACCTTCGGTAGGGTTAAAGATGTCCCAGTGCAACATTTTTATTGCAGTAAAAAAGAACAGCTGGAAAAGAATCGTGAAGAACGTGTTGCTGAAGCCAGTCCCAGCTCTTCTAAATGGCAAGAAGCATCTGTAAATGAAATGTTTCTTGATTTTGAATCAGTACAAATTATTAAGGAAGATGCTGAAGATGATAGCGCCAGTGATCTCTCTGACTCAGAAAGGATTCCCATGCCCCCATCTCCCTGCACACCACCAGAACTCATCCTCAGAGCTGAAGAAATTGATCCGGTTTGTTTGGAACATGATCTGGGTTTTAAGGAATCGGAATATTACTACCCAGACTTCCTCCCACCCCCTTTCAACTCATGGGACTTGAAGCAACTGGCGTTCTTTGTCAACGTGGAGGGCAAAGCTGAATTTCGACCAAAGCCTACAGGATTTCTTGAGAAATACATTGACCGCCTTTTGCAGCTAGAGTGGCTGCAGATGCAGACTGTGCAGAACGAGAAAGGAAGAGCAGCCAAAGCCAGGCCTCAGACTGCTCCCGGCTCCATCCGTTCCTTGAAAAGCCCTGGCAAAGCTAGAGCATTGCTCAGCCCTTTGCCTCACAAGCAGATACTTCCCCAAGAAAGCGGGACGAAGTTGCCCAGAAGCTGTGCCGGTCACAAGGGAGATTCTTACTGTGAAGAAAGTCACCGGTTGCATTCTAATCACTTGAAACTTTCTGAGAGAACAGGCTGTGCGCTGTCTTCTCTGAGACAATCTGGTGATGCCAGCAATGAACTGAGAAAAAAGCCAACTGTGAAGCAGCAGCTTCTCAATACGCATCCCTCTGAGAACAGTTCAAAAATTCCAACTGTTGGTAATATCAGACCCCCTAAGCAAACCCCAGCTGCTCCTATCAAAGGCTTAAAAACATACGCGCGTACAAATCCAAAGAAAAATGGCAATACCAACAATTATGTTCCTTCTAAAAAACCAACAGGAGACAGGAAGGGTATAACAAATGGCACAAAGCAAACACCAGACAAATTTAAGTGAAGCAAAATTCTTTAGTAACTGTTGATGCTTCTTGACTACTAGGAAGCGTTTGGCCAGTGCAGAAGGGTCATGTTTTCTTGATAGGAAGATGTTGAGAAAATATGTTCTTGATGCATGGTTTGCAGTCAGCACTGTTCATTTCAATACATTTGATCTTAAGCCAGCAAAGCCAGCAGGAAATCTTATCCCTGAAGGCAAGCGTCTTCCATTGGTCTTCCCTCAAAATTATTTACAATTGCTCAATGAAATTAACAATAGCAGAGTGTGAAAGTGTAGAGAAATATCTTACATGTCCTATTTGCACCAGTTGGAGTCTGTGGTGTTTCTTACGCTTACCTTGGTGTGTTTGAGAGAAGAGGAGCCACGGTGGTTGTCTTGAACAGATGTGCTGTTTTGTGAGACAAGTTGGGTGGTGGTGGTTTCTGATGGAAAAGGGCTCGACTGTTTTTATAAAATAATGGAGCGTGCTTATCTATGCAAAGTCAAGCTAATTCTTCATGAAAGATGATGAATTGGATTTTTTTTTTTAATAAGAAGAATGGAGATGACGTTCTGAAATATTTTAATGCAGAAAGGATTCTTTGTAAGACAAAAAATTACCAGGGAGCAGGCAGCTTCAGTAGTGACAAGTTAAGAAAATGGAATGTATATTTTTATACCCAGAAATCTTCACTGTGTTTACAGACAGCTTTCCTTGAAGTTCAGCTTTTGCCGTGTAGAAGAAATGACCAAATTTCAAATTGCACATGGATATTTGTGAATGCAAAATGATGTTATTACTAGAAACTCTGTGGCCTAATTTTCGGAACTGGTAGCCTCTCGAAATATAAACCCAGACTCTTAGGGATTAATTTAAAGGCTATTGTAAGTTGAAGGAAAAATATATTTTGATACGAAAGATGTCTATTTTCCAGTCACCCGAGCTGACTGTTATTTATCTCATGGTCCAGTCGACTTCCGTTGGCTTGGCTGCTTGTCACGAGGTTTAGTGAGGTAACGGGGGGCAACACCCTGCAGAAAGAAATCGCACGACCTGGACTGGGTCCTGTCCTCAGCCCCTTTGTTTTCTCTTGTGTCTCTGAGATAGAAGAGAATGTGAAGGAGAGTTCAGTCAGTGTTCAAGTGTCAGTTCAGCTGTTACGATTTCACATCACCAGCAGCAGCTGGGGACGCTTGTTAAAGATTGAATTCTTCTGTTTGTACTTTCCTTCTGAAATGAAATACTGAGCAGCATTGGCTTCATCCTCAGCCACCGCTCGCAGGGAACTGATGGTGAGGATTGAGCTGAGCTCTGGTGGGCGGGTGGGCCCTTCACATTGTCACAGAAAATGGAAAGGTAGCAAATACTAAAGAGTACGTTATGTATATAGTTAAATTGCACTTCTCTTGATCTCATCTTGGTTTTAAGATGCTTAGCTGTTTCTATTCTTTCATTGTGCCTAACAGATCTGCAGCTTTGTAAAATTTCAGAGCATGGGTTTGTATGTAGTTTAAAATGTGAGAATATGAATAAATGTAGTAATAAATTAGAGTATTTTACAGTACATAAATCATTGCTCAGGAATAGTCTTAAGAAATATTTTTAGTGGGGTTTTTCCTAGTCTACTGGAGACCAAATGTGAAATTTTAAATTGATAAAGGAAACAAATGTTATCTGCAGTATTATATTTCCATATTCACTATTTGTGAGGTTCCAGTTAAAATGAATTGTAGTTGCATGTACATTCAGCTCTATGCAATTAAAGTGGAACTTAATCTGACATGCTCAAAGGTCAAATAAATGGGCTGTGTCAGAGGTGTGGTGAAACTGAGAGGATGGCGTTCAACACCAGCAACTGCAGAGGACCAGCACATCCCATTGTTGCAGTTTCAGCCTTTTGTTTTGTTCCAGACTCATCCCATATTTCAGCTTTTTTTTGATGAAAGGTTCTTGCATCCAGTGCGAGAATTTCAAGCTCTGGCCAAGTTCTGCAGGCGTTCACTAGTCATGTTTTCTTGATTCGCAGTAGCAGCAGTGAAAGCAGAGCTGCTCCTGCCGACAGGCGCTGCTTTAGTGATGATTGCAGTGCGCTCTGTAGCGCCGTGAAAAGCACCAAAGCCAAGGTGTGTGGGATCAGGTCGGTAGGCAGAATCGCATTTCTTTTAAACAAATCTGTTAGGTGCAGTAATTAATTTAGCATGTTAGTATGGCACTGAATATTACTGTATGCTAAATTTTCCTATAATACTTTTTTCTAGGTTCCAAGGAGGCACATTTTGCATGATTATTTCTTAAAGAATAAATAAATAGTGTTTCAGTCAGCAAGGGTGGTTGGCACTGAGAAATAGTTTTTATCACAGACCTATGAAAATCTTCTTTTGATGTAGTGCTTGTGATCTGATGGACATGAATCTGATGTTGGAGGCTTTATATAAAGTTAATCAGGTAGAGATGGTGATGCCATTTAAAAGAAGTCTGAGCATTTGTTTATGGTTAAACTGGCTGTGATCTGGCCGTTTGTCTTGCATGAGCATCACACAAGTCTAATTTTTGTTCATTGATTTGAGACTTCTTACAGAGGCTTCTATGTTCACATACAGAAATAGATGTTCTGTTTGCCTCAACAAACAGTTCTTAGCGTGAGCAGACCGGCAAGGGTTGGATTTTACCCTGTAGCACTTTTGCTTCCAGTCTAACTCGCCTGTGTTCTGGGCCTATAGATGAGAAGAGCTGCTTTTATGAAAAGGACTGTAGTTTGTGTTTCCTTGATTTTGTGTTGGTGCACGTGGTCTTCAGAAGCACTTCTGAATATGGCAGAAAACTTTAATCCATGAAACTCCTTCAGTTTTGAATGGAAATGGTTCCACAGCACAGTGTTTTTGTGGCTATTTGTTTTTTTTCTCTGCGTTTAGCCGTGTGATTGTATCTGTGTCTAACCCTGGCATTGACTCTGCTTCTCGAGGAACAGCTTTACTGTGATGCGAGATTTTTAAACAGGGTGATTATTTTTTTTTTCCAGGTAATTTAAAGGTTGAATGCTGGGTAATATTATCTCCAAATCAAATCCACTCAGGTTGCACTTTAAATAAATAACCAGATTCTATTTCAGTTGTACTAGTACAGACTTCGAATAGGCCTGTTGCTTTCAATGAAATTACCGTGTTACAAAGACACGAAGAAACAGAATTCTATTCAAATGTGTGAAGTGTTTTCCTTAGTAATGCTGTACTTTATTTTTAATGTGTAACTTGAGTTTTGAGACAGTATTGGTTTTTTCCTGACATGTTTCTTTTTTCCCCACCACTTGCGTCTCTGCAGAAATGCTGTGCCCAGTGTGAGTTTTTCACCCCTGCACACCCTATGTTGGGTGGCAGCTCCCGATGACAGCAGTTCTGGAGTCTGTGCATGGTGCCTCCAGCCCCTCGGGCTGTTCGCAGCACAGACCCCAAGCTCTGCAGTCGCTCACTGAGAATTCATGCTCCAAGGAGTGGTTGTCGTTGTGTGAGCAGCGCGTCCTGTCTGTGAAGAGGGGCTTCACATCCACCTCCAGCGGAGAAGCCTTGCAAGGGAGCCTCAAATCAATCCCTACTGCTCGTTCACAACCCTAAAGCATCGGGTGGGCACTTGCTAAGGCTGGACTGTGTTTTTCTTTCCAAACAAGAGGGTGTGTTTGCTGGTACAAATTCAGGGTCACTGAGTGATTCTCAGAGAGGCAAAACGGCTGAGCGGTGTTTTTTCTGCGAAAGCTGGGTTTGAAGCAAATGGGTTGTCGTCTCCCACCGACTCCCAGGGTACAGTGACAACAGCTCCCAGCCTGCTGCCAGTGCCCCTCTGGTTTTTGCCGCTGCCCCACGCACAAGATGCTGGCAGAGGGGTGCAAGGCTGCAGGGGACGGCTGTGCTTATTTCGTTGTCTTGGTTGACTCCACACTGCTTGATTATGCTGTAATCCCGGTATCACTTATGTCCTTTCTGTGTTTCATTTATTGTTGTTTGAGGTAATTTTTATCTTGTATTTGCTATTTAAAGGATCTTATTAGAAGTATGAGCATATTTTGACATTTCTTTTAGTCAGATGTGGTACCTCTTTTGGAGCTGATATTGTAGTTAAAATTTCTACAGTATCAGATTGCCTATAATGTACTATTTTTTGCCTTATTTTAAAGGTATTGAGCTTTTGTTGCTTCCATTGGCATTAGTGCATTTTCTTCTGAAAAATAATTAAACAGAGTATTTTATCTTGTCAGACTGGAACTCGATTGATGATTTGCAGCCCAGCTTTCGATGTTGCTAGTCATATATTCTTATTTATTTGAACTTTTTGTGGATACTTTTGCTAGTAATTTCATCAGAAAGTGATCTTGTAATTCAGAGTTACTGTATATTTACTATATTAAAAGTGAGATACTGCTTATTTGTTATTTAATTGTATTTTTTTCATCATCCGCAAGGTGGCACCTCTGAGTTTTTTGTTCAAGAATTACTTTACTGTGGTGTTGGACAGAGTTTGTAGCTCAGCGAAGCTCAGCTGTACTGCAGCTGATGGCCAGTAGGTAGCTGAACCTCTTATGATTACGTCTACTGTACATGGCAGTCACTTCTGGCTGTGTGGAAGCATCGTAACGGGTGAAAATAACAGGAAAAATTTACTTCATCGTAGTCATACCTTTTTTTTTTTAAATGCAATCGTCGGTAGGTTTCATATGTGCTGCTATAATCTCCAGGACACTTAGAACATCATCCAAAGAACAGCAAACGCAGGGGTAGATGCTTACAGAGAACCACCTTATTATTTTGCTATTATATGTACAGAAAAGTATGTTTAGCAGTGCATGTTCATATGTTCAGCTCAGACTGATCAAGAGAAAAATGAAAGAAGAGGGACTCAAATGGGAAACAATGGCATTTCCTACTGCTGAAATCCTTTTGCTTTGCAGTTTCTGCAATCTTTATATTAAACACTACAAAACTCCTGTGTGAGGCAGCACACAAGAACCAGAACGTTCTTGCTGTTGGAGTTTCCTGATGCCTAAACCGTGCTGTCCTGTGCTGTTATTTACGCCTGTTACCTTCCGTCTTGCTGATGGTGAATCTCAGAAGATCCTCTGCCTGCCTTGCTCCCCGCAGCCACTTTTACGTAAAAACCTGGGGTGTGTTTGACATGATCTATTGCTTTTCTTCTCCCTTGAACAGCAGATCAAGTCTTCCCTAAGTCTTCCTTTCACAACTTTCAGAACACTAAATTCATGATTTTCTAGTTCAAAGAAGAATAAACTTCCTTGTGCCCAGTAAAAGCAGAAAGTACCGTGGGAGTTCTCATGGAAGCCAGGACCTTCCCCAGACTCTGCCACTCAGTCTTCCTTTCACTTGGCTTTAGAGGACTTAATTTTTAATTTCCTGCTTCTTTATGTAGTTTTATTTTTCACAAACTGGGTGGGATCTTCAGTTTCAGTATACAAGTTTGTACTTGCTGGATGGCTTTTGGGTTGAACAGGACAACTGAGTGTTGTTCGTATCAGTTTTCAAGTAAGCTTATACAGAACTTGGTTCAAAGTCTGAAGTATAAAGTAGCACTTCTGGGCACAGCAGGTAAAACACCCCCCCCATCAGATAAAGTTGCGTATTTCTGTTTTTGTAGACTATTGTGCAGTCATTAAGAAATGGCATTTCCAAGGAACTCTGAAGGAAAGCCACATGTTTTATTCTAGCTGTATAATGGTCATAAAAGTGCAGTAACGGCCCATTTGTTTTGCGTAATCCTAGGATGGGCGGTTGCAATGTGACTGATAAAAGCACCAAAGGAAGTCTGAGCTTTGAATCAGTTCTACAGAGTCAACAGTTCATTTTTTAAGAATTTTGTCTGACGAGGTGGAAATATTCACTTACCCTCTGGGACAGCTCCACAGCCAGCGAGACCACCGGGAGCTACTTAGTGAGAAGAGCTTCCCCTGCAATGCACCGTTGCACGCGCTTCAAAGGAGCAACCAACTTGGCCACGGCCACCCCAGGGGCAGGAGCCGTGGCTGGCCCTGGGCCACACTGGCTCTGCTCCGCTCGGAGGCCCTTGGAGATGCTTGCTGGGCTGCTTCTCCTGCAGGTAGGTGAGGGGACAGGGCGCTACGCGTCCTTCATGCAGGGATGAGGGCTGTAGCCACACGGCGCCGCTGAGATGTGGTGGCTCCTCTGTCCCCAGGTCCCGGGCTCTGGGCGTCTGGGAGGGGGTGAGCAGGAGCAGAGCCCTCTGCTCTTCCTGCCCGGGGTACCAGGGCAGTCCTGCCTGGCAGAGGGGACCAGTGTCTAGGGATGGCTCTGTTGGGTCAGTGACCCCCTGCAGTGACTCAGTGATGTTCACACGAGCAGTCCCGTGGTGTTCGTGGGCCGTTCTGGCAGTGCCCACGGCTGGAACAGGTACGGCGATAGCCTGAGCTGTGCGACTGCGGCACACGGAGGAGCGCGGAAGCCGTAAAATACACAAACCTGCCAATATCGTTAGAAGTGGCTACACGTACACAAAGGGGAAACCAGCTTGTCTGGGGGGTCCAGCAGAGCTGAATCTGCAATAAAGCTAATAAATACAGCGGGCAGGTGCCAAGTTAAAGCCGTGCTT
This sequence comes from Geococcyx californianus, assembly GCA_013389885.1. NCBI lineage: Eukaryota > Metazoa > Chordata > Aves > Cuculiformes > Neomorphidae > Geococcyx > Geococcyx californianus. The sequence goes on along the minus strand of VWPV01030952.1, from coordinate 26,835 downwards.
GCTGTTTCATGTCACGGTGGTTTTCCCTGGGTTATGCAACAGCTTTACAGAACAGGTCCAAGGCATCACGTGGGAACCCCCATTGCTTGGCAGGTTTACAACCATGGTGATTTTATAAAGATTTTGTTTCTTCAGAAAAAGATCATGGGGTAAAGGCCTGACCTTTGCCCAGGCCTGGGCAGGAAGACCTCGGTTTCATTTTTTTTAAATAGCACTGGAGACTTCTGATGGGAGGGGTGATAAATTCCCACGCTCTCCAACGAAAGCAGTGAGAACTGGGGGAAGGTGTTCAAGTTACCTGTGAGCTAACGGCAATAGAGCAATTTGAGCACAGTCACTCCTGTGTGGTGAAAGACTTAAAATAAAACACAGTGTTTGAAGCTGGTGCAGGAAATTTGTGCTTATCTAAGGGCGAATCCTGCCAGTTAGGGCGCAGTTGCCATTCTCAGCAATTTATTTTACTCATTTGGATTAAAGTCTCTGGTCCAGTGTTCATTGTCTGGTAAATCAGCAACGTTTTGAACACCAAGAGTCACATCCCAAAGTCTTCAAGATCCTGAAATACTCCCCAAACTCAACTTTTTTCCATTTTGGGTTTATCTCCTATCAATACCAGGCAACTTCTAAAGGAGCACCAGACAGAGAAACAGGTGAATGTTTTAAAAACTGGAGATACTGAGTTTGAGAAAAGCCATAGAGATAATACCCTGGACATAAGGATAACACCATGGAGCATTAGATGCAGTGTCGCCATATTTCTGGGACTGGCATTGCCTAACCAAGAAATTAACATCCAAGCTCTCATGCCATCTCATTTGGAGTGAGATGGGTGATATTTGTGGAGTTCCCAGCGTTCAATACCATTTAATACAATGCTGTCGAAACTGGATCAATATGTTTCTGTGAAGCCAAATTCTTCCTAGACAACATATCAACGGTTTCTAGTTAAGCACACTTCTAACAATCACCTTTTTTTTTTTTTAAAGGTTACTGCTGTCAACAGTTTTTCTCAAAATTTCAGTTTAAAACAAGCCACCCAACAGAAAAGTATTCAGGTTTGTAGTCAGTATTATTTAACAACAGATACACAACCGTTGAGATGTAAATTATAACACTAAATACACTTCTTTATCCAACAGTGGATAGATTCTTATCCATTAGACAGTCTACGTCCTCTGCAACGCACAAAAAGGACCTGGGTTATCACTCCCATTGGCATCCAAGAGGAGGACAAAGGACCATTCCCAAAATATGCTGGACAGGTACAACAACCTTTTGGGAAAAGTTCTTCTTGAACCTCATACAGATTGTACAATAAAATACCAAACATGGCAGGGGAGCAAGAATTGTCGACCAAATTGCAACTTTTGAAACATATCTTATTTGTTTCCAAGCTGTCTTATTTACACAGAGTTGGGCAGAATCGTGTGGGGTGGGGTAAGAGGACTAAAAAGTGGGAGAGGTAAGAGGGTTGTTACACAGAGCTGTGTACCTGCACGTTGCGCGGAGAACAGCGATGCTGCAGCCCAGAAAGATGTTGAGTTGGCTGAGACCAAGCCTGCGAGCAAGGGCCCATCTGCAAAGAGAAGGGGGGCAGGAAGAGAATTGGTCGAAAGTCTTTATTTTATGTTCTGTCTTCCCTACTCACACGGCATCGTGCCACTTCTCTTTTCAAAAGCTGCTCAATAACAAATCGCTTAATACATCAGTAAAATATTTAATAAGTGGATCTGGGGTAGATGAATCTCCAGAGATTGGATTGTTTTCTATAGAAGATGATGCGAACGGACACGTGTATGTGCATCGTACCATTGACAGAGAAAAGACCCCAACTTTTCAGGTAACATGCTTTAAAAAAATACCTAGAATTCTTTGCAAATACTAATTGCTTTCTCACAGGTAACTGTTTCACATGAATGAGACACACATAAGAATTCCATTTTTTATGACCTTCTTTTCTCATTTTGAACCTCTGAATAAATTCTGAGATGACTGTCTGCAACCACCACATCACTATCAGTTACAAACCTTTGTGGCATGTTTGAACTTCCACAAATATCTGTACACTTCTATTTTATTTTTGGGGTGACCTTTGATCATAATCTAAAAAATGAAAATGTCCTGAAATTCAAAGTGTGTTACAGCCAGAGAGGCCAGAACACTGAGTTTTAAACCCAAAAGCTCCTATTGAAGAAAAAGGAAGCAAACAGTTACGCATTACAAAAAAATAGAGAATACTGGAGGACCTGCAAAGCTGTATTACAGCAACTTCACATAGGAGTAAGCATATATTTCTCCTTAAAAAGCAGAAAAGCGTTGACAAGCAGTAAGTGTAATGAGAGAAACATGATAACAAACGAATGAATGAAATACCTGAGTGTGGGTTTGTTTTCCTTTTGCAAAAATCATCAGTTGGGGTCTTCTTACGTTTATTCTGTGGTGCTTTCTGTTTGTGTCTCTGTGGATTAACTGTACCCAATGACAGTTAGAGTTCCTTCTGTATAAGGTCTTGTCTTCCATAATGAAAAGAGAAATTTTGGAGGGCTTTCTATTCCTCCTCACTGGACACATGGCTGCTCATTGTGATATCTAAATAACACCATTCCTTCCTTTCTGGTATCTCTGTCCTACTCATTTAGATACGTTTTGATATTGTGTGCAGAGAAACCGGACGATCGTTGGACCACCCTTTGTTTTTCAAGATAAAAGTTAAAGATATTAACGACAACGCACCTGAGTTTTCCAAGGAGGAATATAGTGTTACAATAAGAGAGAACCACAGCAGAGGCAAGTGCTTTCCGAACAAGGAATCCTACTGCTTTCTGCATGACTGTTCTATTTTTAATTCCTTTTTTCTTTCTTACTAAATCTGTCTCCCTGGCTCTTACTTTAACATTCATGGGTTTAGGGACTGGTTTCTGTGAAGGACCATTTCCCACCTTTTGATTTCTTGTCTGGTTAAACTCAGTGTACATTTGCATTGCATTGGAGACACGTGGGGAAAACCCCCAAGATATTTCTTCTTAATTAGAAGCTAAGGCTTCAACAGACTAATCTGAACCGTGGATCCGAAACCTGCATGGGCACGCTACCTCACAAGCTTTGGTCAGAAATATAAAGACTTGGTCTAGGTGTGCAGACATGTGGGCACGGTGCCAGCTCCTCGGGAGCTGGCAGAGAGCTGGCATAAATACTGGTAAATGTTTTTGATAAAGTAGATTGAAGAGCGTGATAACTCTGTTGTCTGACAATGCTTGGGGCAGACTTGCTACCCAAATGAGGTGGAGGTCAGAGTCTTTGTAGGAGTAACCATGGCCACAGGGAGATGTTATAGGGTTTCAAAGGACTTATGTTTTCAAGAGCCTGAAGTCAGGTCTGAGAAACTCCATGTCAAGACTAAATGCTGTATTAATGTCTCGATTCTTCATCTTAGGTGAGCCAGTTTTCCAAGTTACTGCATTGGACAAAGATGAAGATGGCACTGTGAATTCTCAGGTGTCCTATTCTTTACGTACGCAAATGCCCCTTCCAGATGGAGTCACATTTAATATTGATCCTACCACAGGATCAATACTTCTGTCAGGCTGCCTGGAATATAAGGTGATGTACATATGGCAGCTTCTTATCATTTAATACCTGATTCATATTCACTACACATTAACCAGGTGTAAGGGGAGGAGAGGCTCACATCCAGCTTTGTAGCTGGACTGGGAAAATGCAGGAGCTGCTTCTGGACTAGGGTTAAAAGTTCTTTTCTTCTGTTTTTCAGACTGCCAACTCTTTCAAACTTCTGATTAAAGCCAGTGATCATGGAACTCCTCAGCTGTCATCTGCTGCAACAGTGAATGTAGCTGTTGAAGATGCAAACAACCACCTCCCCGTGTTTACTAGTGATAACGTAAGGAAAAACATTATTACCTTACTGAGCCTTCCTAAATACAGTTCAATGCACTCAGTGATGGAAATAGGAACCCCCAGACATGTGCAGAATCAGGCCAAAATACTGGCAAATTATCTTTATGTGTTGGAAGAAATTTATCTTTAAAACGTGGACAGCAAGAGATTGTTTGACTCTTAAGTGATAAACCTCGTTAGTTTTCTGTGTGCAGCACTGGAAGGTTTTTTTCTCACTCTCAGTGTAAGGATGCTGTGAGACGACTGACAGAACAGCTTGTTCAAACATCTGAGATGCCAAGGTGCTGGTTAAGATCCACTCTTGAAAGATCCTGGGTTTGGTGGATGAAGATCTCAATGGACCTAAGCCTCCTGCCTGCAGGCTCAACGCCTCTTCATGCGGCAGCGTTAGCGATGCTTCTCCTGGCACAGTCCGTGAGGGCGCTCAGGGAGCATTTACTGTGTGAATGGGAGCAACTGGGCTTGCTGGCAGAAAGAGAGCTCTGAGTGAGGCACTAAAAGCTGTGAGCGGGTAGACAGCTACAGCTGGATCCAGAGAAGAGCAACCCATTTCAGGCTCTGGTCCCATTCATAGCTCTGGCCTCATAAACACGGCTGCTGTTATCTGTGTGTTGACACGTTGCTGTGCAGCTGAACACCACCATTCACTGCCACATTGGGGGGCACTGGAGATGAGTTCCTTAGGGACAGGGTTTAGTGGGGAGACAGGCACGGCTGGACTCAATGATCTCGGAGGTCTCTTCCAACCTGATGATTCTATGATTCTATAATTTACCACTTCCCACTGTCAGGCAGATGTTCAGCCATATCCAGGGAAGCAGGGCTCCATCACACGTAATGATTTCTTGGCAAGACAAATGCCAGAACTCTGCATGTCCTCCCCTTCCTCCTTTTCCCCATCAGCTTTTATTGCTGAGCACAACCCCATAGGACATGGGGTGTCCTTTGGTCAGTTGGGGTCAAGCTGTGCTGGCTGTGTCCCCTCCCACCTTCTTGTGCATCCCCAGTGTACTCGCTGGCAAGGATGTGTGAGGAACAGGTAGAGGCCTCGATGCTGTGTATGTGCACTGCTCGGCAATAACTACAGTGCCCCGAAGTGATCAACACTGGATTTCATCACACATGACAAACACAGCGCCATAGACGCTGCTGTGAAGGGAAATAACTCTCCCAGCCCAGCTCAGTACACGTGCAGAGGGCAGAGTCGCGTCAGGTGCTGGTATGTGTAAATATTTGAAGTTGTGAACAGTAAAAATAGATACAGCATTGGGTTACTACAGAGGGTACAAAGTCACCTAAAAAAGCAAACACAGCAGGGTGTCGCTGTGGTGGGTCTCCTCCCTGCTGAATGGTGTTTGGAAGACCTGAGGGAGTGAGTAAGGTTAGATAATCTGCCAAAACAGGTTTATACAAGAAATCTGTGATTCATCTTCATTAACTCCAGTCTAGTAAAATTTCCAGCCTTCTCACAGGACTGATTTGTTCCCTCTGTCTGAGCACATGTATCACGCTCTACAGCATTTTTAAAAGTTGTGATGCAAGGACAATGTTGTTTACATCTTAGAAAGCAAGAGTCTGAATGTTCAGATCTCAACCAGTGACCAACTTATATGAAGAAAATAAACATGAAAGATTTTATTACCATCTCATCTTTTCAGACCTATTTCAGCCTTAGGTGATTTAATTGGCATTTTTCAGCCTGTTTTTGGAGTGCTAGTTAGGAAGCCGGTGACTATATTGCACCATCAGAGACTTAAACCATTGTGAAGAAATTACCTAAAATCTCATACATCCTTCCTTCCTGCAAGGTCAGGTAGGAAACATCTGCAGTTCTGGCCTAAGCCTGTACGTAGCAATCTTATCTAAGCGGACAAAAAGGCCCAGTGACGCTTGTGGGTCCATTGCTACAGTCACTATTAGGAGAGACAAGTAGTCTCCTTGTTTTAGATGAACATCAGATTTAGTAATAAGTTCTTTATGAAATCGATGGGAATGTATTGGAGGAAGTTTTGTCTTTAACTCCCATAGGGGTCCTCTGTCACTGGGTGGGGGCACAGGAACCACTGCACACAGCAACAGTGTGTGCAGAGAGTATCACGGTATCACAGTATTGTAAGGTTGGAAGAGACCTTTGAGGTCATCGAGTCCAACCTATGGCCCAACACCTACACCTACTACCTACACCTACTCCTACTTGTCAGCTACACCATGGCACTAAGTGCCTCATCCAAATTCTCTTTGAACACCTCCAGGGATGGTGACTCCACCACCTCCCTAGGCAGAGCATTCCAGTGAACAATTACCCTCTCAGTGAAGAACTTCTTCCTAATGTCAAGCCTAAACCTCCCCTGGTGAAGCTTGAGACCGTGTCCTCTCGTTCTGTCACCGGTCACCTGAGAGCAGAGCCCCACTCCTGCCTCACTACAGCCTCCCTTCAGGCAGTTGTAGAGGGCAATAAGGTCTCCCCTGAGCCTCTTCTTTTCCAGGCTAAACAGCCCCAGCTCCCTCAGTAGCTCCACACCATCTGGTGGTAGAACTCCAGCTCAGAACTGACTAATAAGCTTCTTCCTTTTGGGGAATAGAAATTGTTCTGATTTCTTTTCTTTCCTTTCCCCCCTCAGTACCAGCTGCAGATTTCAGCAGGTCAAGAACATCCAGCTGTGCTACGTCTCCAAGTGGAAGATAAAGACTCTCCCAACACTCCAGCTTGGAGAGCAAAATACAGAGTAACAGAAGGCAATGAGAAGGAACAGTTTGCCATTGAGACGGATCCTGACACAAATGAAGGCATTTTGAGTATTGTCAAGGTAAGGAGCAGTGACAGCCTGGTAATGTGCAGCATGGCCAGTCTGACTGCAAGACCAATAGCTTTGCATCTTCACTGAGTTTGGTGAGCTCAGCTCACCTCTGAGTTCCAGATATGTAGAGGTGTCTGCCAAACCAAAGGTCATAAATGCTCATGAGACTTTTGTCTGTGGTTTTCAGCCTCTGAGCTACGAAGATGACTCTGAGATGAGACTTGTCATTTCTGTAGCAAATGAAGAACCTTTCTTCTTGTGTAAAAATGGCATTGTGAGGATCTCAAGCCTAGAATCCACCAATACAACTGTGAACATAAAAGTTTTACAGTCACAACCTGCTCTGAGGTTTCATCCTCCTATACTTATTGTCCAAAAAGAAGATTCAATGAAGCCTGGGAGAGTATTCAGAAGGTATCCTGCCACATATCCAGATGATGTGCCAAATAAGATAAAGTAAGTGGAGGTGCCTCTAACTCTCAGAATAAGAAATAGCTTTGAAATAGAAAGAAGCTTTCAAGTTTAATTTAGTACAAGTACACATATGACTATACATACACATTTATTTATGGTTCTATGAACATACACGTTAGAGGTGCGGGTTTACTATTGATGATCTTGCAGATCCAAATAGCTGGTTCTATAAGACACAGTTTAAAAGTACATTTAGTCCTTGGTTCCTCGATGTTTCTGTTTTCTTCAAAACAGTTGTACCTAAACCCAGACTGCATTATTTTTGTTTTACTTTTGACAACAAAATTTTGATTCAACAGAAAGGACTAAGTTACACTTGGCTCTAAGAATTGTAATCTGATGTGGAAATCAGATACTTTCTTAGACCTTGGGAACAGTTTTGATGGGCCTGTACAAGGTATGGGGACTTGCATGGGCAACTGTTTGTTGGCTGTGTGGAAACACACAGCTTGTTGTAGAGTTAACAAAAGTAAGCATCGCTAACAAGTAAAAAGGCTCAAAAGACAGAGCAAGATGCAATAGAAATTTTCTGTTTTCAAAATTAATTGAAAAAAATATGGCACTTGTAATTTTTTCCTTTCTTTTTAAGATATGAACTAGCCCATGACCCAGATGGTTGGCTGAGTGTGGATGAGAATTCTGGAGTTCTTACTGTAGCAAAAGAATTTGATGAAGGATCTCCTTATGTGAACAACAACCTGTACACCATCATCGTTCATGCTGTTGATCACAGTAAGTAGCCAGTCAGAAAGTATCCAAGTACTGTTGGAGATGAGGTGCATGCTGGATATAAAATGATTCTAAGTGGAGGATGTTAATGAGGAACTCCTGACTATTTAAAACTTGTGGTACGTGTGGCTCGTAGGAGAAAACAGACAGAGGTGCTGCCGATGGACTGGCTTTTGTCCATACCAAGTTATGAATGTTCTATTTCTTTTGCTCTTACCTAGGTGTTCCACCACAGACTGGCACTGGCACCATCCTGCTTTACTTGTCTGACATTGATGATCAAATGCCAAGATTAGTGGCTCCCTATTTAGATGTGTGTGACAAAAAAGAAGGGATGCCTTTCACTGTAAAAGCTCAGTCTGCTCCAGCGCACTCACATTCTGGACCATTTTCTTTTGAGCTGGCTGAGGATTCTGAAGATGTGAAGCATAACTGGAAATTAGGAAGGAACTTTGGTGAGTTCTTCCTTCCATGTCCTTTATGTCACTTATGTGCTCTCCAGTTATTTTACTGTCTCTTAGCCTTTATAATTTGTTACTGATCAGTCTCAATGAGACTGAAAGAACAACTTCCAAAATATGGAGTTACTGCAATTTGAAACAAAGGTTACATTGTTCTTCATCTCTGCTGAGGACGGGACCAGAAGCAATGTGCCCAAACTGCAGAAAGGGGGAGAAGACAGCTAAGGAAGCACTTCTGCATTAGCTTCCCCATGAGTTCTAGAGGTTATCAGTGCATCTGTGCCAGAATGCAGTGACTGGGACCTTTCTCTTTGCCCAGAAAGCTCAGCAAGGTGATAAACTGTCCTATTTACTACAGTGCATGAAGGCTGGAAGAAGTGTTTGACATTGGGATGCAAAAGACAGAAGGGACTGCAGAATGTCTATGAACCTTCAAATAATTTGTCTTCTTTTTAGGGGAGTCAGTTGAACTTTTAATGTTAAGAAGCCTCCCACAAGGAAACTACTTGGTGCCCATCATTATTCAGGACAGGCAAGGATATTCTACAAGGCAGAATCAGCATGTTAGGCTCTGCTTGTGCCCAGATGGACGTACGTGTAAAGATTCTCCAGCTCCACAGGCAGTGGTGAGACTTGGAGGTGGTGCCATTGCCATAATACTAGCGGCTTTCTTATTGCTCCTGGGTAAGTGACCTGTGAACTCTTGCATGGGAGCGATCTGTCGCCTGCCCATTGGATCTTGTTGCAATTGCAGCTTGTGAGCACGTACTAAAATCTGCCAGCCCTAATGGGAAAGAGCATAATAGATAAACTGCCCACCGCTCCTCTGGCTACCCGTGAGTGATCTGGTCTGCCTGCTCAGTGCAGTGCTCTGTGCAGACAACAGCTTGGTTCTCTAAAGTGGGCAAACCACTCCAGACCAAGCGTTGCACCTGCACAGCTGCGTTGCTGGAGGTATCTGAGATAGCTCATTAGGAACTGGGCTGGGTGCCTCACCAACCCGCTCTATTGATCCATACATCTATTCACGATGCCCGTTTCACCATCCCCTTTCTCGTTTCAACAGTTTCCAGTGTTCTGCTTTGCCATTTTTATATGTTGGGATCTAAAAGCAAAGTCATCGTCCCACCTCAAGAGGGTGAACAGACTTTAATCAACTATAATGAAGAGAGCAGAATGTCTTTGCCTCAAGTAAGTGCAAAAGCAAATATTCACGTTACCCTGCCAGTGTTGTACGCCTGAACTGATGCCAGTTATCACTTTATTGTGTTCCCTGTGGTTTTGTTATTGACCAAAATAAAGCTTCTCACCACTAAGCATATCTGGGAAGTGCTGTTCTGCATGGACTGGATGATGCTGTTCTAGTGACAGACTATTTTCACTCCTACCACTGTCTGGTATCAGCAGGACCTTCCCAGGTGCCTCATCCTACTGATGAATCCAGCAGCTGAGGAGGCACATCAGCTCTTGTCACACTGCACATACCACTGTTTTCAACCAGGAAGCAAATGAAAGTGGAAAAGGCAATAGTCTGCAAAAAATGTCATCCTTCACAGCCTAATTCGGCTTCTTATTAATGCCATCCCTCTCCCCGTATGCAGGCTCAGCTGGATGCTGCAGATCATGCTGCTCTACCACCTGCATCCATGGAGGATGGAAAAGTAGCGATTGCTAAGGTAGTTGCCTCTTTCCTTATGTAAATGCCCTTTTTATATCACAGAGACTGGAAATCCAAGAATGGGGTTTGCTGTTAATAACAACGAGAAGAATAATGCAATATATTTCTGTTAGAAAGTGTCATTTGTTGGAGATTCCACTGCTTTTTAAAATACTGCTGACAACTTATTTTTTTCCAATGGCTTTCAGGTGGAGACTGGTACTTTTCATTAATTATTGTTCTAAATATTTGGAAGTGCATTTTTTTCCCAGAATTCTTATCACACTACCTGGATTGATACACACAAGATTTTATTTGGTTCTTGGTATAAGTGAAATGGAAGCATCATTCTTCAGATACCTATGAAAAACTCGCTGGTGACCATCTTCTACTTAACATACTGTAAAAGCATGGGCAGGATTTATGAGTATTTTTATGACTATAAGATGTACTTCTGGGGGCTTGAAGACTTTTCAGCTTGTTCTGTTGATTTCTGTGCTGTATTCTCTAACAGATGTCTACTTTTATTGTAAAGAATGCCTTAGAGAAATCTGGTCTACATCAGTAGGTGACTGCCGTGTGCTCTGTTCATAAGCACGTAGCGATCACCAAGAGACTCTAAGAACAATTTGCCTTACGGCAGGCAAAGAAAATGCAAATTAGTCTTTTTATGTATGTAAGAACCCAATTCCACAATCCTTAAGACCACAGTTAGGAGCTAGGATTACCTGTGTGAGGAGACATTATAAAGATCTGACAACATTTTTGGTGCTGTTAATGAAAAGGAATCTAATAAATATAGAGGAAGAAACATTTACTTACTGGAGGTTATGAAGAATGCCTCCACTGGGTGACTCCACATGGGGTGTGTGCTCATAAGAAGAAATAGTCCCTGAAGAGAAAAAGCTGCTATGTAACTGGAGAAGAAAGCCCAAGAGAAATGGATGTAACAGAGAGAAAGACAGTTGGATTTATTTGTATCTGAAAGAAATATCAGTAGGTGACGTTATACTGATCAAACCTGAAATCCTATGTCTGTCCTCCAGGGTGGCCTGCACGCCAGTTATGAGATGCTACAAGTAAGAGAGCCTGGTTGCATCCTACAGACAGTGGATACAACACTGGGTCAGGTAAGGAAAGAATGTTGAATTCTTCCTTTTTCAAGCTGGTTTGAAAGAAAAACAAAAAAAAAGGCTTGTAAAAAAGGAAAGCTGCTAGGATGTCAGCCACTCTCTCAGCACACGACAGAGAAGCACGACATTCCAGAGCAGGGGATGTGTTTGATGGGGAAACATTCGAGACTCTTTCCTATTGAAAAAGTCTTGTCTCCTGGACGTCTCGCTGGCTCTGGCCGGTCACCCTGCGAAGCTGGGTCTGTCACCTCTAACAAATTCTTCAAGACAGAGCAGCGAGGCTAAAATGGTTTCTATTGCTGTGCAGGGTTAAAGCTCAGTGGCCTGCTCTTTCGCCTCTGTGCTAGCAGGGAAATCCTAGTTCCTCTCGCCGCGTCCTCTCTGCCCCAGCACGTTGGCAGATGTGTCCTCCGTGCCTCCCTGGCCACACTGTGTGCCTCTGCGCAGCCGTGTTTACTCGGCAGCTGGCTGGCCCAGGGCAGATCAGGTGTTCCTTTCTGCCTCCTTTGTACCCCAGGGAAGTTCAGGCTCTGGTGCTTTTGCACCTAAGAGTTTCCGTATGTCTTTTCCTTATCAGAAAAAGACTCCTATTTTTCAGTGCAACCTCCTGGCTTTCCTGCCTAATTTGCATACCATGAATTCTTTCACTTTTTGAAAGGGCAATAGAGCTTCCATCATGACTTGCGTTATTTCTTCCCTTCTTCAGAAACTGTTTCACCTAAGCACACTGGAAGATTACGGGACCAACTATGAACCTTACAGATACGCTGAGGAAGGAGAACTAGAGCGCAGTAACTCCTTCTCCTCTGTCTCCATTGGCAGTGAGGACTTGCCTGCTGATTTTTTGAATGCTCTGGGACCAAAATTTTCTGCTCTGGAAGAAATCTGTCAGAAGCGATTTCCATCACTCAGTTAATTTCAGAAGGCTGTGACAACTTTATGGTGTTGCAAAGCCTGCTGGGAGAAACTCTGACAAATTTAGAGAAGAGAATCGGCTGTACTAGAAAGCATTATGGTTGTTTGCATCATGGCCTTTATTCTTCCTGCCTACCCCATTCACGCACCTGCAGCCAAGAACATGGCGTGTCTGGAAGGTCCAATCTACTCTGAGAAGATGATGATATGGTTTGGGAATATTCTGTACAGACTTACACAGATAGAATATCTGATATGAAGAATCCTCATTTTAGTATGCAAAGGACAAAAACAGATCTCCTAGGCTAGGAATTCCAGTCAAAGTTCCGTGTGGAAGTAATCCAATTTTGAACAGAGAAGCTAATTACCAGCTAGGCCAGCAATACAGTCCCTTCTCCAGAAAGCAGCGGTCTCTTTAAATCCAAGATTAACTCTAGTACACAGCCATGTGGATCTGACTTAATATATTTTGTTTCTGTATGAAATTGAAACTTGTAGGAGAAAGTGCACTTCTACTCTTCAGGTGACTGTCCCGCGTAATGACCTAAGGGGTCTGCGCCATACTTGCCTTTTAGCACAAACCTGGCAGTTATTTAGTGCCCGTTTGCTTATGCTGGCATCTGGTGGCTCTTAGTATTATTACACTACTGTAAATACTACCCTAAATGCTAAGAATTTGTTTCAGAATCCCCTTTTGGCACTATAATCATTGAAGTATCATTATATCCATCATTCCTATCAAGCCCTGTCATTTATGCAATTACCTGGACAAAAATATTCTTCCTTTTTCTCACTGAGCATTTGCAATCACAACCGTGGTGATGGGACGCTTGAACTCTTGTTAACAATCACATTGTTGGTCGATCTTTTTATCTAACTATGGTAACCCTATCTACCATGGAAGCACATAATGAGGTGTTCAGTTCCTTTTGAGTGATTGTCCTAATATTTTAATGGTCACTATGTACCTTCTAATGGGGCTGAGCAGGTTACATAGGAATGACCCACCAGGTTACAAGCACCTAAATAACCACTCAAACTGGTGAGAGCTCTTATGATCCCTGCTGCCAAAATACACACAGGCAACCTCCCACGCTTCAACTGGGGGGTCTGGACAACAGCAAAATTCAACAGAGGATCCAGAAGGTCTGTATCTCGGCTCCACGCGACAAATTAGCTTTTTTTCCATCTGTACCTAAGGTTTGAGTTGACATTTCTTCTCAAATGGGAGTGAAGGAAACCTAAATTAGTTTATTAATCTCTTATTGTCTTAAAGACTAGAGACATCTGCTTGAGACACCAGTAACTTCTTCATGGAGTTTGGCAGAAGGGGGGCCCATGCTGATGAGTTTTATCTCCACTACTAAATTGCTACCATCAAAAAGGTTTATTTAAAGGCTTTCATGAGATACAATGATTACTAAGTAGTGAAAATGAGGCATAAAATCAGAGCATTTCTCACCTACTTCACTCATTTCCATCAATCACGCTTTTAAAGGCACTACTGCAAGTCAGTAAATGGTTGTTAACCACGGGAGGCTGAGGTCAACCTCAGGTGACAGACAAAAGGGTGTCTGGAGGCAGCACGTTTACTGTGGCACAACACAGTGAATATCAGAGTGATCTCCCTGCCTTTAGGCCTCCGAACTGTTGTACCCTGTCACCACTGAGGATGGCTGGGAACCATCAGACTCCCAGTCACTGAGGGAGCTTTCAAATGTTCTTATGAAGGTTGATATAACCCCACCCCACCCCATGCTGCCNCCTTGCAGGGAGGGACCTGTGGGTTCTGCTCGACGGCAAGTTGAACGTAAACCAACAGTGCCCTGGGAGCCAAGAGGGCAACTTTGTCCTGGGGGTCATCCAGCACGGCATCGCCAGCTGGGTGAGGGAGGGAATGGTCCCGCTCTGCTCTGCACTGGTGTGGCCCCACCTTGAGCACCAGGTGCAGTTTGGGCACCACAGGATAAAAAGGACATAGAACTTCTTGAGAGTGTCCAGAGGGGCCACAAAGCTGTTGAAGGGTCTGGAGGGGATGTTGTATGAGGAGAGGCTGAAGACATGGTCTGTTCAGCCTGAAGGAGACTGTGAGGGGATCTCAGAGCTGTTCCTGCCTTCTCACAAGGGAAGGAGGTGAAACAGGTGCTGAGCTCTTCTGTCTGGTGACCTATGGTAGGACTGGAGGTAACAGCAGGGGAGAGTTAGGTTGGACATCAGGAAGAGGTTCTTCACCCAGCAGGTGGTGGAGCACTGGAACAGCTCCCCAGGGAAGCAGTCACGGCACCGAGTCTGCCAGCGTTCAAGATGCATTTGGACAATGCCCTCAGTTATGTGGCGAGTGTTGGGACTATCCTACGTAGGGAGAGGAGATGGGTCCCTTCCAATTGGGGTAATTTATAATTCTGTGCAAACACAGTTATTTGGTGTCGATGTCCTCAGCTTCAGCTTTGCTCATAAGTAATGGCAGAGGGAGCGTGTGAAGCCTCTGGTTTGTTCAGGGTCTGCTCTAAACTAAGCACCTTCATGGCTTGCTGTTTCATAAATGCTGGTGATGGGCTGTGGTGTTTCAATTACCTGTTCCCAGCGAGAGCTCTAATCACGATGCCTGTGCATCCCCATTACTCCTGGCCCCTGCTGTGCCCGAGTCAGTGGGAGCCCCAGCAGCACAAATGTTTATCTCCACACAATCTTCATCTCTGTCTTTGTTTTGCCTCATTTATAAAAATGTTACTTAAAAGTAAACGACACACAATGAGTAAAGGGGAAATTAATCACACTGGAACAAAACTTCTGAGGCTGAGTTTTAAAGGAAACAAGAGACACGGATCCCAGGATGTTCCCGCAGAGAGCGAGTGTCAGCACCTTGGCAACAAAACCTTTTCATCACAGACAGAAAGCGTTTCCCCTGTCTGCTGTTTCCCCTTCTCTGCTGAGCCATGCCGGATCCCCCGGGATCCCTACGCTGCCACAGAAGGAATATAATGTTTAATCAAATATTTCTATGCCAGTCTGGGATCATTTGCTCCCTCCTGAAGGATCCATTTGTCCTGATTAAGGTATTGCAAGAAGTCATTTGAAGGACTGGAGATTTTTATAAGTGAAGGGTAAACCCCGTGCTGAGTGGGCTGTAATTAATGCTGTCTATTAATGCCTTAGGTGTTGCTGTATTTCACAGTCCTAATAATTAAACACTTAGTAACAGAGAGTTGGATTGCTGTTTAAAAAAAATCTAGGCCAAGCTGGGGACTTTCCTCAAGGTTTTCTGCGGGCAAGCAGAGAACAGACCTTGCAGCACCTGAGGTAGCAGTTGAGGTTCTCAACTCAGTTCGAAAGCCACCATTGCCTTCAAAGAAATAGAAAATGCGCTTTTTCTTAAGACACGCTGGTGCTGAAGACTGAGAACAAGGAGAGGATGATGCCATTCCCGAGAAGCTTTCTGTATCAGCCTGTAACTGCACTTGGCCACTGGGGAGAGGCCAGGGAAGTCACGTGTGAAGCACAGCCAGGCAAACCTGCACCTTGTGCCATTCCTGCCTTCACTCTCCCATCATTTCACACTTTTCAAAAGCGATGAGAAGACTTTAAAAGGGACACTTCTACTCTCCCTGTTGGTGGAACACTGCATGCTGACTGGGATCTGACCCAAGACACTTTCTCAATGGTCAGAGCAACACAACTCATGGCTACTGCCATTCCCTGATTCTGTCCTGGATGCGCGTGTCTTCCAGACTGGGACATTTCTGAAGAAACAGAAGGCACTTGAAAAACTGGAGTATTTAATATTTCAGATGCCCACTTTGTCTCACTTAACGCTTGTGGAAGGACTCTGCTATTCCCAGTTACCCTAGGAGGTGTGAACTGAAACAAACCCACAAAATGTATTTTAGTCTGAAGGATAAATCTCTACATTTCTTCTGCTCTGACTGTGCCACCTCTCTCCTGCTGAGGATGCTGCAGTAAAGCCCAGTTTGCAAGATAAGCATTCTTTAGTGCGGAAAATCAAGCAAACTGAGGCTACAGAAGACAGTGGAGGCCCTTCAGCCATTTCCCCTGTTCCCTAGACTCATGGAATTACCCAATGTGAGATTCGGAAAGAGCCATTAAATGAATAAATAGAACAACAAAGCTAAAATTTCCAGACGCTCACACAACATCATCTGCTCTTTGCAGGTTCTTCTACCACTTGGATCAGAATAGTAACAGCACAGTTATCTCTAGAATCATGACTAACATCTATTCATTCCTTCTACTTACCCCAAAGAGATGAAAACCCAGTCTTTTAAGAAAATGGGACTACCATTATTAAAAGATCAGTATAAAGAAGTATTTTTTCGTAAAACATAACTTCACTAAATATATCTATATTGTTGGGACCACACTTACAAAGATCTTTTTGTACAGTCTACTGATTATTCATAATAGATGAATATCATACTTTATTAATAATTCAGTGGTTTCTGGTTTGTTCTAACTCTATACAATAAGAAAGAAAATTACTTCAGGGATTCAATTAGCAAATTGTTTCAAGGTGCTACTAATTATTAATGCCTCTTGATAGCTTTTCCTGTGTAAAGGCAGTTCTGTAATTATCCAGAAGATGGCATAAGCAGGCCATTATCAACCCTCCAGTACCAAAAGTAAAACTAATGAAGGCTTACTAATACCCTATTTCAATACAGATCTACTTATAAAAAAGTATATTTTGTCATGGTCAGTGGAGAGGAGTTTTCTTTCTTAAAACATACCCCTTTCTTCACCAGCATCATGCAAGGAAAGCACTTAATAGCTACACAACAGTATTGGAAAGAAAGGAGGCTCATATGAAAACCTCATGCAGATACAGAACAGCTGCCCAGGGAGGTGGTGGAGTTTCCATCCCTGGAGGTGTTTAAAAAACAAGTGGATGAGTTCCTTAGGGACAGGGTTGAATAGGGAGACAGGCACGGTTGGACTCGATGATCTCAGAGGTCTCTTCCAACCTAGTGATTCTGTGATTCTATGACTCTATTTGTATTTTTTGTACATTAGGCTATGTCAATTATGTAGAAACCTTCCACCATGTCCACCCTTTCTTTTGATGAAGAGACAGCGACAATGACCGATAAGAAAGATACAGCTGTGGTTTTGTATCTCTGTTGTGCTCTGCCCAGCTTATTTAATTCTTTTTGCTTTCCTAAAGGATTTTATTCAAATAATTTCTGAAAATATAGGGCATACAGGGGGATCCTTTTACACCAGGAAATGAACACTTCGTGCACAAAAAAGGGATTTATGCTTGCAACTGGCCTTCAACATGTAACTTTCCACATGAGCAATTTACATATTCCAATGTATATTTTGAGTGTTAAAACCTATAAAATCCATGAGCAGAAAAGATGATCTGCACACAGTGGTAATTTATACTTCAAAGAGGAAAAAAAAATTAGGGGAGATCGCTTTTCCTCCCTCCCTTCGGTGTTTTTAAATGCCTAAATCATGGCTCATCAGACTGGAGCACTTGACAGCGTAAGCGTGTTTGGGATTAGCATAAAGTCTGCTACCTTGAAACGTGCTGCTTGACGCGCTGAGGTTGTTGTCCAGGACTGAAACCAGGGAGAAATGCAATTAAGTAAGCGGCCCTCGTGGTCCTTGGGTCAAATCTTGACTATGCAGATACTGAAAGCGATCTCGGTACACTTTGCATTCACGTCTTTTTTCTATGCATTTGCAAAGTGTTCATAGTTGAAGCCTCCCCTTATGAAAGGCCAAGAGCTGGGTTAGTAAAGCTGTAGCAAACCAGCTCTGTTGTGTAGGGAGATTTGTGAACAGCTGGGAAGGCAATCGTCACATTTCTAAGTTCTGAATTAAATCCAAGGAGCTGATCAAGGCAAAATGTCTAGGATTAGAAAAGATGAGTACAATGATATAAAAAAAATAAAAGCTATTAAACATACTTTGTTCTTTCAGAACTGCAGACCGTCACTGCGCCACCCTTCCAGATCTCCATCAGACATCAGCGAATCTCAGATCACGCATTGTACCGGCAGGTGCCATCCTTTATTCCTTGATAAGCCTGAAACAAGAGATTTTAGTCCTTAAGTATGACTCCAAGATGCTTTCAAAAGCATTAACAGTTAGACACAAACTACTATTTATGTTTTTGAATTTTTTTCCAACTCATTTTGCAGAATATTTTTTTATCCTGTAATGTTTGCCTCCTGTCCAGAATAGCTTCTACACATCCAGAGACAGGAATCTTACACTTAAAAAATATCCATGGTTTTTTTGAATATTTAGTTTAAGAAACATCAGCTATGGCCAGGACTATTATAAAACCACAAGAATTTAGTCCAGTTCAGCTTGTCATGTTGTGAAGAATGCTGCTTACATTAACAAAAACACCATTAACTTATTGAATTGAGTTGAATTTAGAAGAGATATAGAAAAGAACAGATAAGGATTGTGGAAACTACCAAAAAAATCTTTTGAAGAACATGTTGCAGATTTTTATACGAAAAGAAAAGAATAACAAATATATAATAATTACAAGGCACTAACACTCACAGTTGTTCCTAGCAAAAAGTCAAAATAAAGAAATGGCTTTTAGTGTAGAAACCGGAGTGTATTTTGGCTCCTGAAAAGCTGCTGACACAGGCTGTAACTGATGGAAAGGCAACAGAACCTGTCATCTCCATGTTATAGTACTGACAGTATAAAAGTATTTTCATTTAGAATTTCATTTGAAAGCAGCAGTGACAAGTGAATTCCTGTTTCCATCTATAGTGGAAAGAATTTCTCACTCCAGTGCCCGATCCTTCTTTCTGTTACGATAAGGAAAATCAAGAACAACTCTAGCAAAGCCAGAGTGATCAAATGAAGTGAAGGAAGAGGAGGGCCCGTGCATTTCTTCCTCAGAGTTTCCATGACTGCGAGCAGGACGTTGTACTCACAGACGCCCGCGCTGCACCAGAGGAACCCGATGGCTTGTGAAGAGAGGGCGTTTTGGAAAGTCTGTGTACAAAAGGAGAGAAACTCATGGAATCTGTAAAAAGACAAGCCACATTTTCCCAATGATGTCAGAGATTAAGCAAGCTCGGACTGTAGATCTGGGCAATGTCTTTTTCAGATATTCTTAGAAATTGAAGTATAAACCAGCATCTCTTCAAATCCCAACTGGCATGAGCAAGAGTAAAGAATTCTGGACAGTAGCGCTAAGAAGGCTTTATACTGTGTGTTAGCAGAGCACTGTGCTGGGGAGGGTGTGATGCAAACCAAGGCACAATTGTGCTAGACAATTGTTCTGTCTCCAGAGCAACTCCGTAAATCAAGGAGTCCTCAAACTGCAAAATCCCTCTCCAGGCACAGCAGTGTCTCTTCCCGAGAAAATCAGGACCTCAGGTAGAGGAGACTGTTCCTGTTTGCATCTTCTTCCAAGAGAAAAACAAAAGGTACCTGGAGCATGCAGCTATCACGGGAGCTAGGAAGCACCAAGGCCAGTTATTAAGACATAATCTATGTTTTCTTGCTTAAAGATCCAGGTGTCCTACTCCAAAACAGTCACAGAGCAAGGAACCGCTATGATGGATAATGGGGGGTTTTGGGCTGAAAACCCAAGCTAGTACTGCTGTATGCACCTGGTCATGGTACTCAAAATAAAGTACTCAGGAAGACAGATGTCCCAGCAGGTTGACTGCTGATCTGCAACTCTGAAAATCATGCCTCAGGAGATCCCTCTGTGAGCCTGGATAAGATATTTGCAACCAGGTTTTAACAAAGATTCATCATCTAACTCCACTGGAATTAGTGGAAATTAAAAGTCATAAATCTGTGTACTGCTTCTCTCCAGCTGTGAGATGGGAGCAGTCCTTCCTGTCTCAAAGAAATATTTCCAACTATTATGAAGTGTTTTGACAGGACAGGAATAGGAAGCGTTTAAGTATCCTGATCAAAACCAAGAACTTCTCCTTAACTGCTGTTATGCTGATGTGCTAAATAGATATTATCTGTAGGCTTCTTGCAATAGTCAGGTTTACGAGCCAAATGAAAGCAAAGCATGAATGATATTCTTAATTTTAGATAAATATTCATCAGGATATGCATTTTTTAAGTTAAAAATCCAATATTATTTATAGTCTGTGATTTCATGCCGAGAAGATAATTATATCAGAAATGAGGAGGAAAACTGACACTCTGCTATGAAGATGCTGGATATTTGCTAACAAGACCATGCTGACGGTGAAACAGTCATGTTCTTGGCTTGAATGGAGAGTGTGGGAGTTCAACACCTCTTGAAAAGTGAGATTTATTTCAGTATCTTGTTGAACTTGAATGGTTAACTTTAGGCATTCAAATAGTTCATGTAAAATAGTTGGCAAACATCACAGTGAGACATTGACAGGAACAGGCAAAAAACCTAAACACACACGTCTCCTGGTCCAAGATCACAACATCTTTCAACGTAGGTGGTTTTAATGGCAGAGAAACATCATTATTGGGGGATTTTGTCTAGCACTCAAGAGGCAGAGTACGCTCTTTGCACTTTCTCGATTGCTGCGGTGGAGGGGGAGGTGTGTTAGAGCAGGAGTTTACGTGTTCTCTCTGTTTCACTGGATGAAGGCAATCCCTACCAATCAACAACTGGCAATTAGCAACAGAAGAAACTACTGGCGTAGTTGTCAGTTCTCCTTTTCAGCTGTTGTTTGGTTCATGGAAAAGGTTTAGAACCATGTTCTAGGCATTAAGGATCTGGTCCCTTGCTTAGATTGGCACACTTAGAAAGTCCTCAGAAAATGTGCTTCCAGGTTTGGATTTCAGCTGATCAGGAAGGCTTAAGTAAAGCCAACAGCAACAGTGCCTCTCCATGACTACTCAGAGACTGCTCGCAGAGTCTGTGCTATTGTACACGTTCCATCATTATGTGCCTCTAAAAATGAAAAATAGGTCAAGAAACGGCAAGGTGAATGAGTTAATACATAAACCATTATCATACTCAAGTGCTGTAGAACTGAATACCTTCTATTTAATTATGAGGCAGCAGAGTCGGTACAGAGTGGTTACATTAATCACTACAATACTGAAATTTTGTTACCATGGTGTGTTTTTTAAGAGGAAACTCTTTTAAGATGTAAATTAACTTTGTCTTAGAATTCCCCTCCTCACACCCTCAGTCAAGCAGTAATCACTGTTTATAGCATTGTGTCAAAAGGGTATGTTGAGCTCCTAGAGCGACTCAGAGACCTTAAATATTCTCATAATAGCTACCACCATCCTTATTTTGGCCTTTTGCAAAGACTTTCGATTTCCTCTCTGTCTCTTTATACTTTTTAGCAGACATTTTAGTAGTCAAGGAATGCTATGCAACGACAGCTATGAAGTTTAATATCCCTTGTCTAACATGAAGAGCTGTAAAAGTAGCATTTGTCTCCCGTCCAGGCCAACCGTCAGGACAGCAGAACGTGTCTCTAAGCCGTGTTTGCTCCTTTCTGCAGACCCTGTGCCAAGCGTAGCTCAGGAAGGGTCCCTTTTGCACACATGCGGATATGGAGTAGAATTTGCTCCTGCAGAATCTTCCTATAAAGACCACAAAACCAAATAGGTCTCTACCTATGGTCAGATCCATCTCTGTCGCCCCTCACTCTCAGGTTTATGTCCTAGCACGTATTTAGTCTCTCAGAGCTGGAGAGCAGGGACACAACGGACTGGGGTGTTTTCCGGAATCAGATCGATTCCTGGGGAAAGGGACCTGGGAGTAAAGTCTGTGAGACCTTGGATCAGGCCCAGGTTAGAGATGCTGAGGGAGTGTTTCTGGGCTGGGCTGAAGGTCAGCTGAATGGAAGTGGCCAGGGAGCAGACCAGAGGGAGGTTTTTGGGATGTGAGCAGCTGGAACAGGTGATCACATCTTTTAGGCAGGAAATTGTGATTGTAAATCTATAGTAAAGTCAGCATTCCCACATACATAAAGCTGAACTTTCCACTGACGTGAACTGTGTCAATTATCCTGATTTTAACCACAAAACAGTCCCTGGAAGGCACAGTAGTTTATTTTTATGGCTACAAAACAAATACTCTGTTATTGTAAAGGGTAACCATTTCGTGCTTTCTGAACTGAAAGACTGTTGTCAATAAGTTACGGCTGGAATTCATAATAGAGCCTGAGGGAATCAGACACTCAAATGCCATTGAACTTCATAAACAGACGAGTGCTTACATCCTTCAGGCTCCTCTTATAAATCCTTCCCTTAAATTACAAATCTGGCCTATAAAACCAAAAATCTATTAGATTGAAAGGTTTGCAATTAAGTATGGATCCATCCTAAATCCTTTGTTCATGAGATGCTGGTCAATATGTATTAAATATATGTACGTTTGTTGTGTTAGCTCATCACTTGTAAAATCTTTTGACCTTGAACTGTTTTTACCTCTTAATTTCACATTTTTCTTTTTTTTTATAGTCAACTATCTGAACCAAAGCACTCTGAAACAAGAAAAATGCTATTATTAATTCTATTATCACTGGCTCCGGCTCTAAGCAAGGTATGTAAACCTGTGTCTCTTTGCTTACAGGCAAATTCCTCTTGTAGAACAGTTACAAAGTTTTCTGTGTAGTCATTTGAAGTACATTTTCAGCTTCTAATCTCCTGCTGGAATGAAATTCAAAGGACAGTGGACTGACTAGCATTCCTTTCTTGAATTTTAGTCAAACTTCAGCATTTCTTCCTTTTGGTTGGAATCACTTTGTTCTGTCCCATCCGTCAGGGAAGTCATGTCCATCTCCTTTGGCATGGGGATGCCATTTTTGCTGTGAAAAATGATCTGTGTGCAAAACACTGTGCGTTTGCACCACCTCTTTTGCAATAGTTTGTCAGGAAAACCTCTCAGTATGATTTCCTGAGACAGCAGTGCTATTTCTAAGAATGCAAAATGACAGCTCTGTCTGGCACACTGCAGAATCTTAAATATCTTTTTAAATCTACGTCTCAGTTTAAATGAAAACTAAGATACATATCAGAAATTAAGAGAGATTTTAACCAGGAAAATATATACGTCCCCGAAGGACAGCACAGGGCACGTGGAGCAGTGGCTGGGTGAAAGGAGCTCCTGTTTGCCGCAGCCGCCAGGCAGAAGTGGCACCAAGCAGAAGAGCTCTCCCCTGCTCCCCCCTCACCTCTCCCCTGGGTCCTAAAGCCCCCGTGTTGGCAAGGGAGAGAAAAATTCCTTGGAATGTTTGAAACTGTAACAATCCATCTTCTCTGAACAGTATTCTCCCAGTATTTGTCTCTGCACAGGGCTCGTTGAACCCCCACAAAGCACATTTTCTGAGAATTACCCATGAAGTGTAAGTGGTAAAGAATTTTTGAGAGGTGCCTTATAATCTCTTTTTCCAGTTTTGGTTCAATGAGATGATTTTCAGAAATATAACCATGTTTTATTTTTCTAAATAATCAACACTGTCAACTGTTTCAGTACTTTTACTTTCTGATCTTTTGCCTGGAACCTTTAGCAAAAATCCCACAGTGCCTTGGTACTGGGAGATGTCATGGCCACGGCTTTTAGAATCCCTGAAGATCTTCCTTTCTAGTTATTAAAAACTTGCATTACCGTGCAGGACAGCTGACTGAAGAACCATTACTTACCAAATTCCATGCACTCGTACACAAATTTCAGTCTGTTTCTTATCTATCCTATGAAATGATGTTGTAGATTACAATTGGGTTATTGGCTCGGATGAAGCACTTTCTGTATCACTGCAGTTTTTTGTCTGCGGTGAGCGTGCAGTAGGTGGCAGTCAGTGCCTTGAGGAGCCAGACAATACCTGTGCCTCTTTAACTGGAAAAAAGAAGGCAGCCTATCGTATCACTTGCAAAATTAACAGCTCAGAATAGGTAATCACTAACTGGATCAATTTAATTAGTGTCCCGTCAGCGTGTGCAGTCACCCTTTCAATCTCTATCCATATGCATCTCTCTGATGTACATATTTTATGGTTTACAAACTGAGCATTAAGGAAAGAGCAAGCAGATTATCTGATTGAAGCCCTGACTGTGCTGGGATTAGGGGTCATCATTCACGTTAAACTTATTAAAAATACATGCTCTTGATGTTGCGTTATTGCTCAGACATTAGAGTTGTTTCCTGTTACACACCTCTCATCTGAGATACTTGCAATAAATTTACACCACCAGAATCTAAAAGGATAAATGCCCTTTGTTCAATATAAAGTGGGTGCCGTTAAACAATCACTTACCAACACACCTTTGGAAACTTGTAGTGACAACGTTTAGCAGTGTCACTTCCCAGTTTGAAGCACTTTTGATTTAAGCTACAAACACCTCTGTATCTCAGTAATTTTTGCCTGACAGCTCCGAGGCATTTGGGAGCATCTTTTTATGACTGAAAACAATAAGCAATTGTATTGTTGGGTGGGGAAGGAAATCCCCTTTGGTGAACACTCAAGTTCTGATGTTTTATACAAACCTGATTATATTGTCTAATGTTATTGATGTTGACAGCAATTGTAAAGTGAATTTGGAGAGATTAAGTGTATAGGGGTAGTGTCTATAATTTTTAATAATCCTCTTTTCTTAGATTCTGAAGAAAAAGAAATGATTGTTGTGGATGTATTAATGGAATCTGCCTGTCAAAATAATGATATTGAAAAAGCTTTTATTGGGTATGTATATCACAGAAATGTTAGCATTATATATGTCCCTTGTGCCAAATATATTACCACAGCAATAAATGGAGAAGCATCAACAGTATTACAGTATATATTGACGCTTAAAAATCCCACATATATTGACATTGATATAAAACAAACCAGCTGAATGAGCCACATTCCACCAGATAGGTTGTAGCACTTTCAATTAGCATTTAATATTTATTTTTTCCTCTGTTTTACGTATTATTCTAATAGAAAATCATTAAGAAGTCTGGAATGCCTATTCAAAGTCTTTAATGACAGGTACCGCATTATAATACCCACTTCCTCCCCTTAGCAAACTTGGTGGCATGAGGTATTGTATATCATGCAGCTTTTCAGATCGAGGCTGAGATTTTCCATGAATGATTGACCAAAGAGATATAAGACAAATATATAATGAAATCCAAGCAAATAATTGCTAAATGCTGTAGTCAGAAAAGTATCTAACAGAAATCATAATGCAGGTTTGTGGGAGTTAAGAGGAGCATGAACTATATGGCAGTCAGTCAGGCCACATTATTACAGAAAAATATAAAATAAACACAATTTTGTTAAAATACAGGTAGCAATTATTTAGTTCCAGGCAGCATTAATGTTTCAGCTGAAGTACATTATCTCTGTATCTGAAATTCATGGTTTGGGAAAGCTGTTGATAAAATGAAGAGAAATCAGACAGGAGGGACAAAAATGGCAATAGGTGTGAACAGAACATCTGGGTCGGTTTGCTGAAGAACGGAGAGGGCTGAAAGAGAGATGAGGACCACAACACTTTTCAAATATGTTGCCACTGAGTTGTTCTCCCTGCCTATGGTGACCAGGACAGGAAGCACAGCATCTCACTTCCATTAAGGGAAAATGAAAAAGTCAGTTTCCTAATGTTAGTGTCCTTGCTTAAGGATGCAGTGGAATCTTTGAATAATTTAAAACACACCTGGTAAGAATGGTCAAAATACTCCCGATCATCAGAAGAGGAGAATGGACGAGATAACAGGTAGTTGACTGTAATCTGCAAGGCCACTGCAAATGGCTTAAAGCAAACACAGAATCCCAGAGAAAAGAGGACCTTTTGATGCTCTTTAGCGCAAAGGAATTTTTTCATTGGTAGTGGACTTCACCCTGCGAGTACTGTAACACAGGTTAAATAAATGTAGGGATTGTAAACTCTTCGAACAGGAAAGTGGCGATGGGGATTTTGATTTTCCTTTAACTTTTTGAATGGATTTTTGTGAGCAGTAACTCAGTTATTTTCTGTTGGTTTGTGTGCACACACATAATCCAGATCTGCAGGAAATTTGCATGCCTGAAGATGAAGTACTTCATGTCAGCTTGAAACAGCAAGTCGTGTGACATCATCACCCTATCTTCAGAACTTTAGCTAGGGAGTCTATGATCAGGAAATTCTAAACAATCAGGAAGAAATGAAAGTGTCAGCCCTTAAATGCCAGGTTAGTGAGTCAAAGTCAGTCTTGATAAGGTAGGAGACACTTTTTTTCTCATAAGACGTTTCTGAGAAAATGAATTCAGAAGTTTGTGCTGCAGCTGTAAATCGACAAGTTAAACAGTGTAGAAGAGCTGCAGAAGTGCAGGAATGAAGAGGTAACGTCTCTTTCACGCCACATCACACAGCCCAGAGGCTGCTTGGAACAAGAAGCTGTGTGAAGCACTTGCTGCTGTTAGCAGGTGGGTTTGTTCTGAGACGCTGTTTTTCTTTCCTTTCAAGAATGGTTATTTCCTATTTTAAATGTAAACCATTTAAATTGCACAATGGCAGGGATTGGGGCCAGCCGCCTGTGGGACAGACTGGCGGCGTGACTCCTCCTGGTGTGTGGCACTGTTCCTGCTCAACCTGGGGAGCTGTGAAAGTTGGCACAATGGAAATGTGCTGGACTGACTCTGGCTTCCTTGGAGAAGACAATGCACAAGCAAATCCTGAAGCTTTCCATTCAATTAGTGAACATCCCTGCTGCTGCCAACAGGAATGAACTACTGCTGGTACCCGAGAGCTGAAACTCTGATGCCATTATGCCATTCATGTCACAGTATTACAGTAGGAAAAGGTTGGAAAAGACCTTT
>VWPV01030950.1:117500-119902 GCA_013389885.1 Geococcyx californianus | reverse complement strand
AAAAAAAAAAAAAGTGTTGCAAGCTAATACTGCACACAACAAATAAGGCTTAATTAAAATTTAAATTGAAATCTGTATTGGTTAATCACTCCTGAACGGGAAATATTTTAAGGGAAGATTTTCAAAGGCTCTCTGGTCAAATGTTTAGGTACTTAATACCTATAATTAGGGTAAAGAATATCAAAGCCTTCTGTTCCCCAAAGTATAAGCAGAATTCATGGAAACGCTTGCTGTCCGATTGATCCTACTGTGACATTTACAGCTGAATTTCCACACAGGCTCAGCACCCAAACCGCTCAGGTCCTCTGGGGATCTGGAGGTGTTTTGACAAACAGCGTCTGAGCACAGGCAGAATCTCTGCTGCTTTTCAATCTGGTTCCAGCTGTGGACGATGGGCTATCTGCAAAGCTGTCCTGGGCCCATTAGCATTCCCGTTGCTTTTCCTTGGCACAGCTGTTCCCAGGGACGCTGGGGCACACAAAATGCTTGCATTGGAATAAAAATCCTACTTTTTTTTTTTTTTTTTTGATTCATTCGCACACAAGTAATTTTCTGCTTACCTTGTTCCATATCTGAAAACTCTCCTACAGGCAGAGCCACTTGGATCACTCAGGCCACACGTGAAAATCAGCTGCAGACGACGACTGAATGAGAACCATCCCGAGAGAGCAGAGCACGGCCGGCTCTGCTGACCCATTAGCCTGTTCATTACTGACAGAGGTAAATAGCCGTCGGAATATGAACAACGAGACCTGAGGCAGTCAGAAAGCCCTGCCTAAGGTGATCCGAGATATCACCCTATACTTTTAACCCATTATAAAGAATCACTAAAAGCCAAAGTCAGCGAAGTGAATACATATCATATTTAAATCTAATTAAAGGTTATTTTTTAACAGATTTCTAGTACTCTTCAGTGGGGATAATTTCATCTTGCAGTGATGATCTCTCTGCACAGACTCAACACTATTGAAAGCATGCAGCTGCCTTCCTAAAAAGTCTGTAAGGGATAACGACTCTTTTTATTGTTGTTTTTTTTTTATTGTGGTTTGATTCATATTTTATAATAAAGTAACTTTTAAAGTTCCCTCAACACAGCATTACTTCTATAAAAAAACATGTACTGTCTTTAAAAAAAAATAAAAATTCAAACCCCCTCTCTTTTCATGAGCCAACATTTATATTTTCTATTTAAAAAATCCTACTGCAATGAAGTGGTTTATGTAAATATATTAAAGGCAAAAAACCTGTCAAAACCTGCATGAGTTGTTTAAGCACCAGGACTGAAAGCCAGCAACAATGAAGATGTGCTGCCTTCATATTTGGCCACGTGCCACAGCTCTAAGGAGGAGCGAGTCCATCTCAAACGCGCGGTGCATTACCCTGTTGAGCGAGCTATCGGCTTCCCCCCCCCCCCAAAGTAAAACATTTCTGACAAGGAACTCATCTCTAGCCATCTCACACAGCTTTCCTTTCATTTGCATTCTCAATAGAAAAAACGCGGCGCTATAAAACGGAACGTGGAAGTGCTCACCACGGAGCGGACGCAGGGAACCCCGCGTCCGAGGTGATAATCCAAACCGAGCTGACAGCAGATAGAAAGCAAGATCCGTGATTGGCAATTTAAGCAACACTAAGTGAAATATGAGCAGCAACATCACATCACAAATCATTGGAACAAAGGGACTCAACCTTTTTCAGGTTAACTTAATAGGGGCTGGACAAAACAGGAATGGACACTTTACGGGAAAAGAAACATAACGGGAACGCTGCTAAACACTTTCACCATTTGGGGAATTTTATAGGGGGGAAAATAATGCTTCAGCTATGATTTTATTGAAGAAAGAATATATTTTGGCTCATCCCAGCGCTTTGATTTTATTGTTAGAAATTCTCCAGGTTTACAAGTGCACGATGCCAAGTTTTAAACATATTGTAATGGAGTCAATTTTCCAACCAGTTCCAGGGAGCCACAAACGCAGAAGTCATTAACAAATAATGGGCTTTGTGTGCATGCTGATTTTTTATTTATTTACTGCACCTCATTTTGTAAAACATTGCTCAGTCTCTAAAAAGCGTAGAAACAGGCAATGCAACCAGTCGGACCACCTGGCATCGCATGGATGGAGTTTGTGGTAAGGAAGCTGGTGCATCTTTTTTTGTCATCTCCTAACCTAAGTCTACGAGGTCTTAAGATTTTGAAATCTGGGACAAATGAAAATAGACTGAATCAACAGGACGTTGACTGGAACAGCCTAGCTCAGACCAAGCTTTGTTTCTGCTCTACCTAGGAAAGGTTCTTGCAGAAGTCCAACAATAGCGAAAATGAACGCATTCCGTAAGATTTTGAAGGAACCAAAGAAGAGGCAGCACCAAACGATCATAAAATACGTGCACTGTTCCTT
>VWPV01030950.1:55000-112500 GCA_013389885.1 Geococcyx californianus | reverse complement strand
CTTCTGACTACTTAATTTACGGGAAAGAGTTTTAACTGTTAAATTAGTGCCCATTTTGCTAAACTCTGTTTAGTTCGGAGCATACACGTGGAATCTTGGATTTAATTCATGTATTTACATATTCCTACACTTCTAATACTGCTAACATCAAGCTCATTGCTAAATTAGTGATGAAAATGAGTCCCATGTCCATCTGCTTAGCTCGTCTTCCTTCAAATCCAAGATATAATTAACAAAGAACATCGTGCAAAGTGAGCTCTGAGAACAAGTCCGATCACTGCACAACGATCGAAATACACTTTCTCTACTCTTTGCAATGAAATTTAGAAGTTTGACATTCCATAATTTATCACGCATTACCACATTCTGGGAGACCCCATGGGAATGAGGCAAAGGGCAAGGAAGGCGTTTTCTTCCTTGTAGCACATTTTGACTTACAGCAAACAAGCAAACAGAAGCAAACCAAAAGCACGGGACATATTCATACTGGGGCAAAACGTCCGAGTTTGGTGTGTTCTGTGAAGAAGGTGACCCTTCAGAGGACCAACTACCTTCAAACCAGTGGATACCTGGAAAACAGGCACCTGGTCACTAGGAGGAATCAGTCATTCAGCTAGGTCTGACCCAATGACAACACATTTCATATTTCCAGATGAAACAAGAAATTCCAAAGGATCTTAAAGAAGAATTTGACAGTCTCCACTGGAGACTGTGTTTGCTTTCAAAACCAAATGTGTTTGCTTTATCTTTTTAAAATCTTTATGAGAAAATATCTTACTCATTACTTTGGCTTTAAACACTCATTAGGTATTTTTTCTTTGAACTAACTGGGACTATCTCACAAACCGAACCGACTTCATAAAGAAAATTCCAAACAAACCCCTCACTGTGCTGAAAGCTCTAACCCCAAACAGATGGGATGCCATTACTAAAAGGCAGGTCCTTCGAATCTATCATCATTATAAAAAGCTTGGACATTGTTAAACCTGGGATGCTGTGTGCCCAGCTGGATTAATTAATACCCACTACTCATTGACCTTTCACTGAGAAAGTGGACAACCACTCCCCCAAAGACAGATGATTCTCCCACTTGCCTTACACTGATGATGCATGCAAAGCCTTTTGATGGAAAGAGAGGAAAAAGAAGCGGCAACCCCAGCTCACATGACGGTTCCTTCTACGTTAATGCAAATTTCACAGCATATTCGAAGAACTGCGTGTCACCAAGATCTCGGTGGAGGATTGAGCACACCAGCTCATCAGTCACATCCAGTCGCTCAGTCACACACCAGATTCTCCACACACGCGCACGCAGCTCTGCTGGCTTCATCAAAATTCACTCAGATACGCTGACTCCTCTTTAGAGCGAATTATGAGCAGTGTTTTACATGACGTGCAACTGCTCACACAGACTTTGTGTTCCTGTTGCGTTCAAGAA
The DNA here is from genome assembly GCA_013389885.1 of Geococcyx californianus. NCBI lineage: Eukaryota > Metazoa > Chordata > Aves > Cuculiformes > Neomorphidae > Geococcyx > Geococcyx californianus. Next base: position 111,062 of record VWPV01030950.1, on the reverse strand, counting down.
CTGTTGCAGAGTTTGCTGTGTTTGTAGTGTGAGATAAGGAATAATCTGCGTTCAGTTTTTTACCACACGCAGTAAACCATTGGCGTCATCCAGCAACGCACTCTGAAGGGTGAAAAAGGAACCTATCCAAGTCAAACCGCAGGAGAGACACAAGTTGGAATTAGACCAGGACACCAGGGCTAATTTCCACTATCCTATAATAAGTACACGAGAACTTTAATGACCACAAATGGTCAAAATCCCAGTGTCGTGTCTTATCTGACTGAATGCTGACAGCTCCAGCAAAGCTGTCTGTTAACACCATGCTCGAGAGCTCAGCGTTGACTCCGAAGCCAGAGCACCGCCCACCAGAAAAAGGAAAGGAAAAGCTGTGTTTTCTTTTGTTGCTTTTCCCAAACAGTGATTTATCTCCTATGACCCTGAACCTGAAATAACAGGCTAAACAGATATGCTATGAACAAAGGCATTGAACTAGCAGAGAACTTGACCACATGCTTAATTTTAAGTACTGTAGTAGCTACATCAAACTCAAGGGGAAAAAAATCATTGGCTATTGTAGAAAGTCTATAAATGCTACTCACCTTATTTATACTTCCCCAGCTTCCACTTATTTATGGCTCAGGGATTTTCTGATCCAGAGTTGGCATGTTTTTCTTTAATAGCTTTGGACAGATTCTCCTTTCATGAACTTGTTTGGTTCACTTTTGAATCTCTGTCAACTTTCAGCATCCTTAACGGCCTCTGAAATGGAGTTCCACAACTTAGTATCTCAATGGGAAAAAAAAAGGTTTTATCTGTTTTGAACTGCCCTGTTAGTTTCACCTGATACTCAGTTCTTACGCGCAAAGAGGGAACAGTCATTTTCCACTTACCTTTTCACATAATTTCCAGTTCTGTAGATCTCTATCAAGTTCTCCATCAGTTGGTTCTTCTCCAGGCTAAAGATCAAAATATTTCTTATATCGTAGACTGGACATTGGGAAGAATTTCTTCACTGAAAGTGTGGTCAGGGATTGGCACAGCTGCCCAGGGAGGGGGTGGAGTCGCCATCCCTGGAGGTGTTTAAAAGACGGGTGGATGAGTTCCTTAGGGACAGGGTTTAGTGGTGACACAGGCACAGTTGGACTCGGTGATCTCGGAGGTCTCTTCCAACCTTATGATTCTGTATGGAAGCTGCTCCATAAGTCTGATTACCTTTATCACTCTTCATTCTGAAATAGAACCACGAGAATTACTCAAAGCACTGGAGAAGCAACGCATACCAGCACAATACAGACTCTCGTTTTCTAATTGGTCTTATATTTCCTTCCCAATAATTCATAACTCAGTTTGTGGGGTTTTTCCCTGACCTCTGTTGGGCACCAGCTGACAAATTCAACTGCAATCAATGGAACTGGGAAGTGCTCAACTTGAACAATGTTCTTGAACAAAGCACATGATCAGACCCCATATCAACAACCAACGCTGAGCAAGCCAACAAATGAGAGAATGCCATGATATCTGGGATGATTCTGGTTCTGCTACAAGACATTGCCTGTTACTTGTCATTTTCAACCTGTCCACCTGCCACATGTAGTACAACATCAAATTCTTCTATTTGTCCACAGATGAGTTGCCAACCAGTTCTTTCTGCATTTTCTCTGGCTACTGACCAGTAACTTACAAGTAGTTGTCTCTCCCAGAAAAGTTTAATCTCCATTTCACTTTCCCAGCTTCTGGTTTCTCCCACCAGCAGGCAAAACCACCAGAAGCCATGGCAATTTCACAGAAAGCCCTGACACTTGGAAAGAATGAAGATCATGTTTGGTTCCAAATAATTAAACCAAATTTTATTCACTGAAGAAAAATAATCTGCAAGGTAAATAAATAATACTGAGAATTCAGCAATTCAAAAGAAAATAATTGGCAATGTGGCTTTCCATCATCCATATCATGAAATAATAAAACACAAAGGGTTCTAATATTTAATACAAATAATTAATCAATGAATTAGTCTTCCTTTTTTCCCAGATTCATCTGTAGTCCACAAACACTCACTTGTCAAAAGCACCATGTAAAGACCAGTTAAGACCGGGCAGAGAAGGAAGACGGGAGGTCTTTTAATGACTCATGAAGATAACGCTCATGTGCTGTAGTTGGATCCCACTTGGAAGCCGTTCATAATAAAGGTATAAAGACAGATATTATATATACATATATTGCAGAATATTAAGATATAGAAATAAAATACTAAAAAAAAAGGCTGACAATCTTGAGGACAGAGGGCTGGCTCCTACATTTTTGCCAGGATATGGCTTCCTATCTTCAATTATGACTAGCTTTGTCACGTTCTGATTATGTATTGATATGAAATAGTTACATCCAATCATGTAACAAAAATATGCTACTAATAAGCAAAAATTACATTAAAATAACTACAAACTATTCCTGCTAGAAAACTTCATGCATCTCTACACATTTTTTCTGAAATGTAAAAGCAAGTAAGAGGAGCAGGGTGGGAAAGGGTATTTTTATATATGCGTACTATCTGCACTACACACTTAGTCTTGTTTTGAAAAGAGCCAAATTATGGAAAAATAAAAATAGATTATAAGTAAAAAATAATACAAAATCATTCCAAAGACAAAATGCAAACACATACACCATGCAGTTTCAGTAATAAATCGGAGATTATACGATGTAAGAAAAACAGAATCATTACTTGGGCTGCCACTAATTCTACTGACAGCTTCTCCATCTATTGGTTACGTAGAAGTCTACACAGAAAGCAAAACATTCTTTTCTTCATGTAAGATTAGCAACTGCAGAAATCCTAAAAATGGACCTAATGCTTTTCTCTCATTTTTTTTTTTTTATCTTGGGAGAAATGTATTAAGGCAGCAATACAGCAGTTTCGTAAAATCTTTGAAGAAACCCAACGGGCACACAAATAAATTACTTTGGTGCAGAGGACACCTTTGGACAAGTGAAAGGTGGAAGTTTTTCTGGAGCCACAGAAAGGACTGAAGGCGTGAGTCTACAGTCAGAGCTTACTCTTCCCATGTGAATTTTGTCCTGTATTAGTTCAGGAAAGCAAATGATAGGAATTTTTAATTCTGTGTTTTACTGCCCTTCTGAATGCATTCTTCATATTGGATTGCACCATCTGGTTGGCAGTTTGCCCGTGGGTCCTTCCTGCTTTCTCAAAACCAAGTGTGGATGTGCTTAGGAAAGAAGTGGGAGACACTGCCACTCAGAGCTGCCTGTCCGCACCCTTCTGATTCTGCTCCCATTCCTGCCCCTTTTCTTCTGTTCTATCAGCATCTTTCTTACTTCTGAGCACCCTGTGGCCACGTGCTGTGCTGCTTTCGGTAATGGGGTACCAAATGTTTAAATTTCAAACAGGTTTTCAGTGAAAGGTTTCCACATATTCCCTCCACAAATGAAAGAGCTTTGGGGTTGGTTTATGCTCGTTTTGTTTAAGCTGCATTGCATCACTGTATTTTAATACATCTTGGTGTACTCACACACCCGCTTCCTCCACTCTCTTGCTCTCCCTTTTTTTTAACTACTTGTATTAAGTCAATTGTTGAGGAATGTGTTTAGTTACGTGTTTGTTACTTTTTGTGAACGTTATATACGGGCTCTATATGGGCAAATAGACCTTTTCTTCCAGGAGAGGTCAAAAGCACTGAAGGACTTTGCTCTGAGAAACCAGAGATGTTAGAGAACCCCCAATTCAGAGAATCCTCACCTTCGCTGATGTGTGACTATGAACATATTTGCAAAGATCCAGATGCGCATCTTTTGCTGAAATCTCGGTGTTTTCTTACCCACTTTCTGCACAGCTGAAAAGATTTCTCCAGCCTTGGGAGAAGCTGTTTAAAGGCTTAAAGTTATATAGGAAGCAAGGACTAATACAAAATTCAGATTCTTCCTGATCTCCGTTTTGTTAGCACCTAATCCCATAGTTTATGGGCTACGTCAGAACCATCAGTGGCTCTTTCACTGAGAGCTCCCCACCTACCCGCTCTTCACTGTGCTGATAAGCTGAGTGCTCAGGTCAGACCTTAATCCCCACTGGATTCACAAGTGTTCCTCTGCCTCTCACAACTGTGATAGATGTTCACCACCTGTCTGATTAGGTTCCTTATGAAATAACGAGCTGGAATTTGGGATGGTAGCATACCATTGTGTTTTGAGCTAGCTAGTACCAACTGTTCATCTTGTACCCACCGATGAACACACCACCCGCCTCCCCGTGACCTCCCTTTCTTTCCATCTTCTCAAGTATCGCAATAAAAATCATTACCCACAAGCAATAAATAGACCCAATTCATTCCATTTAGGCAGCTGGAAGAACACAGAGCTCCATGAGCAGTGCAACATACGAAGCTGGCTTCAGAATGCACCCTCGTGACGCACACACCCCTCAGCAAAACCAGCTCTTCTCCTTTTCCTCTCCAATGTCTTCATCGACGCACTCTTTACACGTAATATTTCTGCCTCTCTGCCCATCTCTGCATCCCCCTGCCGTCCCCGTAGAGCCAAGCTCTGCCGTCACTCTCTAACGGCTCCTAAGCAGCCCCTTCTCATTTTTGAGCTATTTATGAGTTAATTGGGTGCCACAACCTTTGCAGAGTATTTTTCTAAATAGCTCTTTGTTACCCTGACATAAATAAGCACAACAACTGGCAGGGTTTTATAGGAAATGCCCATGGTTTCCCATTAAAAAGCTTTTGGTGATGCCAAAGCAGTGCTACTGTCAACAACCAATGTGTTGAACACCGTTACATACCATAATGCCTGTTCCTTCCAAGACTGAAGGAATGCCAGTATTTTTAACAGGATGCAACATATATTTATATAAGCAGCGATTGTAAAATAAACATAGAACCCTTAAATACATTCCGAGCACACAACAAGTTTTCAGAATTAAAAACACAGGTATTAACCATATTTAAGATACCCATTGTGTCTTAAATAGAACCATTATTCTACATTCCAACTATTGAGACATAGTGCAGTATCCAATATGCCAGAGCACTGCAACTGTTAGTAAATTCTGACTTTCTAATGAGAAACCCTGTACATGTTAAAAATATGATACTCTCCCTAATCCTATATAAGTAAAGATATCTTACGCAGATCATGAAGATTTAGAAACCTCTGAAAAACAGATGTGCCAAGTAACCCACTAAAAGCAAGAATATATTGTATTTATTTATTAATTTATACAGTGCCCATCTCAAAGCAGAGCCTGGAATCCTGTACAGAATAAACAAAAATTAAACCAAACTGGGCTCAGAGCCAAGAGAAATCAGCTGTGCCAATAAAAGTGGGGGAGGGCGGAAGAAAACTATTAAAATATATATATACACACACAAGTCTCCAGGTACTGTGCTATCTTAGTGGACACATCACAATATCAATACTGGAAGTAACAGAATTACAATTTACAGCAAGGATAGAAATATTTGAGGGAAAAAAAGAGAATAATTATGACAGAGTTAATTTACAGCTATTGAAAGCCACAGAATAGAGGCAATTACAGTGGAGGAAATACAAACTGAGTGAATTTTGAATGAAGATTGAGCACATACACTGTCACACAACATCTACACGATTTCAGCTCTACTATTGATCATATTGCATTTTAGTCTTTGTAACACGTAAACAGCAAGAAACACCGCAAATACTATGTGAGGGCTTTCTGGTGGGTATTCCCTCAAAGAGAGGAACTCTTATTCTATCACTGTCCTCCTTCCCATATTTTATTTATAACACATCAGGGTTTTTAGTCCTTTTTAAAATTTTGATGACTTAGATGAATAATGATGAGGTAGCTGCCTAAATACGAGCTACTATGGAGAAACGCCTCTGCGATCGAGAGAGGACAACGAAGCAGCACATTTGATTTTCAAAAGGCACACAGACCAGGCCACACAATTAAAATGGATTTGGCTGTGCATCCTCTCTCGATTTTGATTTTTATTTTCATTATTATGTTATTTTACCCGTACCACTGGAGGTGAGACTCTCTTCCAGGACAGCTCCGTATCAGCCCTGCTCGTGATGAACGGAAATTTACATGTTTATTCACTGATGACTTTTAAAAGGACTCCTCTCAACTCATCTGCTCAGTGTTTCAGAGTCCCTGCCAGAACAATCCTCTCCTTACAAAACTAATGACACCTTTAGCAATGGGTTCAGTTCCCCTCAGCATGGAACAAGATCTCAAAGTCAAAATTAACACCCGAACACTGATCACAGAAAATCATGACATATTCATCATTTAATGCTTTTGAACTATTTATAAGTAGGTGTTTTACTGGACGTGCATGATGATTTAAGGATACTAAACTCATCCTCACCTTAATTAGGTATTTACGAACTTAGGAATTGCTACCTTTGCCACTCCAAAGTGAACATTTAATGCAGTTTTCTGAATGTATCTATTAACCTGACTTTGATGCAAGAGAACAACTGATAAATTAGCAGCACACAGAGATGAAAAGCCAGTGGTCTGCCAGCTGTGTTGACTGCTGTGGCATTTCCATAGTGTACAGGTCTGAATTGCTATTTATTAACATCAATTTCCCAAGAAGCATCCATTTTTTTCGGGCACTTTCTGAGGTCAGCTGTCGTACAAAGTAGCATAGACCTGTTTTCAGATGGAGCCTGTTCAAAATCTCATTACTGAAAATGGGAACAGTTCAACCGATGTGGATTGAAATCAATGGATTTTGCAAGAGCGTTCATATTTCTGAATGCATAAGCTACAACTCAGCCAGGTGCTTAAGTATGTGCATACTAATTGCATACTAATAGCCCTTTTGATATCACCAAGATTACCAATGTTCTTGAAATGAATCATACACATCCCTATAATGCCAAGAGCTCACACTCAACTTAGCGAAGAAAAGGGACAGGAAACATCAAGAATACGACAAGAATGGATATATTATTACCTTAAGGGCAAAGAAAATAGAAGAAAGCAAGCAGAAGAGTTTTTCATTCTCTTTTTGCCCAAAAGCTCAGCAAGAATTTTTGTGCTTTAATCACTTGCAGCTTAATCGCACGTGGGGATCTCGCCTTTTAAGCGATATATTGAGAAGAATTAAGTATCAGGTTATGCTCCCGAATACAGTTTGCAGCAGTGGAATAGAGGAGCTGAGATGTGTCTGTTACTCATTTGTCCAGATGAGCAGAGCACCACTTAACTCATGGTCTTCACTAGAAAACATAATGGGAAAGCGAGTTCTGGTTTATACAGCATCGTACGCATAAACACAGCTGAACTCGTTTTGACCAACGATGTAGCAAATGCATCAAGATAATCCATTACATAAATGTTGGGCTCAAGCCTGCAAAACCTCACTCATGTGAATAATCCCATCAATACAGATCTTAAGATTAAAGGATACACATAAAGCCCCATCAGAGTTAGGGGTTTTACTCTCATCATTTTGGAGAGCGATAATGTTCTTACAAATATCCAAACTTCTGGGGCACCCGTTAGAATAAAAGTCCAAAGCTCTGAGGGTTTGACCATTGATGTGCCAGCATGAAGCACATTCTGAAGTAATCAAACTCTTTTTCAGAATTAGATGATCACACCTCCATTTTTTTTCAAAAGCTTTCGATTTACTGCTTTTCTGGGGTTTATCAACTGCTTTTAGTTTCTTGGCACACTCCCAAACTCATCTGGGTAGGAGCATGAACCCAGTGATCTCGGCATCAAGAATTCTATCTTAGAAAGCCAAATACCTTTCTTACTTTCACGGTGGATTCAACCTTTCAAGACACAAAATTATTCTCTCCTGTGTTGTTCACACCCAGAGAAATAACCGTTTGCTCGATGCAGCACACACACAGATGACCCGACCGTGTTTTATTTGCTATGTCACACTTAACCTCCCCATTTTAAAACCAGTGTTTCCTCTATACAATGGTAATTGGAAATGGCCTTCAACAGCCCCTCAAGAACGCAATTATATTATATAATGATATCCGAGAATTAGCGAGACATCCTATCACCTTGTTTGTCCATACTAACAGCGTATGATGAATGAGAAAACCTGATCCCAGCTAATGCCTTTCTGACCACCAAAATTCACTAAATGGATGATCCTAATTGCTTCCTAGTGCTCCTGAAATACCATATTCACAAAACTTTTTCTCCTGTAATCTATATGGATAGTCCTATTTAAAAATAGAATCCATCTGCGTATGCTTCAGGCCTCGCTTTAATGAAATTCTACCCTTATTGTAGGTATGGCCACACAGAAACCATGGGAGTGACGTTACTGACCACGATTTCCACTTCTGTAAAACGTAGTTTAAAGGAAAAAATGACATTTTGCCAAAGTAATCAACTTATTGATAGGTAAAACACAAATCTCCCCTTTGCCAAACCCTAGGGATCTCCCAACTGTTTAATCTTGCGTAAGTTTTAATTCAATTATTTTTCAGATGATTCATAACCACCACAAACCCCATTTAACACAAGACACATCTTTACTGTTCCCACCTTTCTCCATTAGACTTTATTTAGGGACAAAAGCTTAAAAAAAAGCTTTCCCATCCCAAATTGCAAGTGTTATTTGTAGCTAAGGTCCATGCTAAAAGGCACAATGAATATTAATTTATTAATTGCTTTAACTGAAAGAGAAACTAAGTACTTTGAAGTTTCCCAAGTCTGAGGAGATCCACCATGCTTAATATTGAGCTTACCAGAAGCTGCCATCGCACCACTGGTGCAAAGTCATACAAGACCCAGTTTTAATGAAGACGGGTCAAGGTCAGTCAATCCAATGCCCTGGACGTTTTGCTACCTAACCTGGTTTACCTTGCCAGGGCAGAGTCTGCTGCTCTCCCACGCCTTGCACACACTTGGAACTACAGCTCTGCTGCATAATGAACGTGCCTGTCACTGCCAAGGTTCAGAAAACATTTGGGCACAGGTGTCGATTCCTTGTCAGCCTCCAGGGCCAATAAATGGAATTTCTGCAATGTAAAATGAGACAATACATTCACAAAGTCATTATGTTTTCCCAGAACATACAAAGCTCCAAAATAAACGCACTTCAAGCCTTATAACACCCCCGTATTCATAAGGCTCATTACTGGCTTTAATTTTGCTTGCTGCTTATTTACTGTTTACTCTCTTGCTTTACTGCCCTGGTGAAATCGCTCTTAATTGAAACGGCGAATGGAAAGACAAGAACAGGAACACAATTCCAAAAACACTTGGTCCCTGACTGATCCCACCATAGAGTCACTGCTGCCAAGGTGGCGCCACATCAAAAGGTTAAAAGAACGTCTTCCAAATTTCTGTATCCTCTTTAATCTCTCCTGTCAATCTTTTAAAGTGGATTTTTGGCAGTGAAAGCAGCCATCTCTATGCTGTGACAAAACACTTTCAACAGAAGAGATGACCTCACAAGCAAAATCAGTCTCTAACGAGTGCAGTTGTCTTAGCACGCTTCTCATGGAAACAAAGTCCCTCTGAAGAACATGAAATACAATTATTCCTTACAAAACATTTTTAAATTTTCCAGCAGAAGGATTATCCCAGACTGTCATACATTAGTTTTCCAAGGTTCTTCAGGAATTTTGGAATAGCACTCCCGAGGGACACACAGTCTCACTCCTCACATGTCACTCAGGCTCTTCACTCGGGTTCTTTCTTACTAATGAACCATATTCTACTTCCATTGAAAAATCTTTGCTGTCCCTTGAAAATCCCACTGAACGTCCCTCAAGCTGCTTCCCTAACCCAGTGCCACCTGCACCCCTCTCCGTCGACAGTGCCACCAGCTTACATCTTTCTGGCTACACAGATGCCAGCTCTGCTCTGTCTCAGAACACATCGACAAACCCAGTCTGTTCCATGCATAATTTCATGAGGATGAACCCCCGTATCTAACGGTGGCTTAAAAACCGCGTGTCTGGGCAAAGTTATTTGCAAATTGACATCAGCTTTTGGGCAGGCTGTGCTTTTAATGTTTGCATTCCTTTCAGTTCAGACTTGTTGCACCGCACAATACTGTAAAAACCCCTCCTCGACTGGTAAATTATGCAGTAAAACAAGTACAGTCAGCTGATAACAATAAAGAATGGTGCACAATTGCTCATTTCCTTAGCAAGAAAACAATCAATTCAGCAAAGCAACAAAATCAATGAAATATCAGCCATTCCCCAGCCACTGCTTTCTCCCTTTCATATGAACTCGGGATCCTTTCTATCTGTGATGGCAGAAGTGACAACGGGCAGATTGCAAACGATGGGCACCGCGCGCCTTCGCCTCCTCTCCAGAGCGAGCCCAGCAGGGTTGGGGTCTAAGGGTAAAGACGTACAGAAAATCCACACTCCGCTGCTTCAAGGAACCGTAAGCTTCACCAGCACACAAAGGACCGGGATTTGATACCGGATTTATCCACAGAGGAGAACACCCTATCACTGGAGCACCGCGAGGCACCCTGCGAGGATGAGTTGAACTCACAAGACGTGGAATCGGGCGTGAAATGATGATTGATTGCTGGGTCCTGATAGCGATTTTAGCTTTGGGAGGAACCTTTTTTAATTACTTATTTAAATTTCCTTTAAACAGAGGCACGTGTAAGTACTCACACGCACAATCCGGGCGCGTGAAGAAATCTACAGGCCTATTACATCTGCAACACAATAAACAGCTTGGTAACATGTCTTAGGGTGGCTCTTAAAACAGAGAAATACCTATTAACAGTTACCACATGCTTCAATTCTAAACGCCCCAGAATTCTTACACCACACTATTCATCAGTTATTTTTCAGTCTATTATATCATAATAATCAAACCTTATTTTTCATTGCTGATAACTGTAATCAATATATTTTTATACAACAGTAACTTGTAACAATTTCAAAAAATAGAATTAGAATAGAATTTACCCCATCTGAAATATCTTTTTTCTGTAAGTTAACAATTTTTTATGAAGTACACTGGTGACGTTACTACTAAAACTTATTTTTGTAGTTCTTTCACAATAATTTTCTTTCAAAAATCATATTTTTAGTCACTAGCAACTAAATACATTTTAATAACATTTTATTTTGAAGCACTGATATTGCATTCACTTTTTTAATTGGCTTTTAACTCTGTGCCTTTAGGTAAAAAGTCTTCCAGCTTAGCTGATGAAAGATAGCAACCTTTTACCAGATTAACCCATTCCTTTTGAACGTTACAAGTTAGTGAAATGTATTCCTGGAGAACTAAAATGCACTGGCCTTTAAGCTGAAGGAGGCTTGCTATGCAAACTGATTCCACCCAGAGCTTCATCCTGCCTCCAGTAAGGCTTTCAAGGAGTTTTCCATCAGCTACAGTGACCGTGATATGGGAGCACCAAGAGTAGTTTTCTAAAAATGTTATTAATAAACAAGTTTGAGAACAAGAATTTGAAATCCAAGTCAACAATTTCTATCAAATCTCTGCAAAACTTGTACGACGACAACAACACCCTGAAGGCTACACCGCTAAGAACAGCCGGAGACACTGAGTGCGATGCTTTCCAAAACCACATTCCCCAGTTATTACTATAAAATTGTAATTAGATAGTAAATTACAATGTTAATATTCACTTTGAACAAACAAGGGTTTGCAGTTGTAGAACTGGGCATTATTACGGCCGCACAGGGACCTATTCGCCAAGAAAGCCACAGACCTTCTTCACAAAAGTTATTCTATTCTCTGCTTCCTTCTTATGAACTTTTTATGTGCATTATTTGCTGAAGTCATCTTTGCCAACATTGGGACCGACGCTTCCCCTTGGGGAAGGGCCAAACAAGCAGCTTTCTCATCTGGTTCCAGTACCCAAAGAATACAAAGAACTGAAAGAATACTTTCTCCCCAGACAGAAAAAAGATTATGTAAATGACATCACAAACCCTGACCAGCTGTACAGGAACTTTGGCATTTCTTCCTCTAGTAAGAAAAACAGTTACACTAAAAATATTTACATGATATTGCAAAATATATTACAGTATACTAATAATATTATACATTATATACACCTTATACACATTACATTTGCCATACACTCATGGCATACAGATTATACAATAATATAATGCTATAATATGCTATATATGCTATAATATCTGCTATAATTATATACTATATAATAATAATAATATATGCCATAATCATATAATATATAATATAACGCTATAGCATACTTGAATAGATATGATGATGATGTGCCTTGCACTGAACTTCAGTAATATTTAAAAACACCAAATCCTTGCTCGCTTTCAACTATTTTTACTGTGATTTTCCTCTTACCTTTCCCCTGCCCGGGAATAGGGGGAACGGGGTTTTCGAGCAGCCTGGTGCAGTGGGAGGTGCCATGGCAGGGGGTGGAACTGGATGGGCTTTGAGGTCCTTTCACACCTAAACCATTCCATGATTCTATGATTCTAAAATAGCCCATTCTGCAGTTCTGAAGTTATGCTGGAAAGCATAAGAAGATTTTTGTCAGCTTGAATACAAGGAATAATTTAACATACTCTTTATTTATTACATGAAATCAGATGCAATATGTTTTTACTGTTTAGTCAAAGTTGAAATTTGATTTTAGAAATGTCTTCTTTTCATGTTTCTGAAATCATTTTAGGACGCGGTTGAGTGAGGAACTTCTGCAAGGAACGTTACGGGCACCTAAAATGAAGGTTTTACCACGAGCCAGAGATCTCACAAAATCATTAAAGTTGGAACAAGTTTCTTCTCCAGAAGAGAGACAGGGACCACCACACACGGAGCCAGCACACGGGGAGATGTCTCATTCCACGTGTATAATGTCTCGTAGGAGATGTGCAAGAAAGCAAAGGCTGGATGGGTCCCTTTGGAATGCTGGGAATCTCCACTTTGCAGCCACGGAACGCCGTCAAAAACACATAAGCACAGCACTTCTGCACAGAAAACTGGCAAGACTGAAAATGGAGACGGCATCAATCCATCTGGCAAAAAGGGGATAAAAGAGTTCCAGGAGAGTTTGATTTTAAAGCTGCGGTGACTGATTGACATCGCTCATAGGTTCTGAGCACTAGGATAAGTCCCAGGAGAGATGGATGGGCGAGCAGAGAGGAGGTAAGGCTGCCAAAAGGTGCATGATAAGTACATTTATCACATGGCTTTGCAATTTATCTTGCACATCTCCAATTTTTCATAAAGCCCCCATTTGTAATCACCGTGTGAAAAATTAGGGAGGCATGTGATAAATTAAGTTGTGAATTGTGATTTCTAATAAGTTAATCATTTATCCATGCAATTTAAATTTAAATTCTAATCACATCTAGTCTTTTGGAATGCAAAAGACCCGAGGAAAACACACGAGGATGACCAAAGCGAGAAAAACTAAAGACAGAAAATATATTTTTTCAACGTAAATGCATTTTCATAATCTGCTTTCTTGATCCATTATTTATAAACTAAATAATACCAACTGTATACTTGAACAGATTCCAGAATCGCAAACCAAAACGGAAATTTTGTGACTAAAATGAAGCATCTGTGAAACCAAACTGCCTTTAGGTGGTTCTATTGCCTAATTGACCTATTAATCCATTTCCTCAGGACTTAGCACATTCCAAAATGCCTCAGCCTTTTTTTTTTTTTTTTAATATGCCATTCGAAGAAAAGGTTTCCCTTCTTCAGAACCACAGCCATCGTGGAATCCTTAAGAACATATTTGTATTTTCCTCTCCATTCATTTTGTTCTTAAAATAATAACAGTGGGACTAATTGCACTTTAGCAACCCACTATGTAACTAAAACTACTGCATCATCAACTAAAAAAAAAATAATTATAAACTAAGTATTTAACTAGTTTGGGTAAAATCCATTATTTTCATTAATGGGTCTCATTTTTATTTTATTGGGTTTTTTACTATCAGATTATAAGTGCATTTTTTATTGTTTTTCCTAATGCAATTCTGCTTGATATGTTCAGAATGAACGCAATAGTTATTGGTTTAATTATATTTTTTTAATTTTAGGGGTTTTTTATCCTGCTCCTCTTTTCATTATTTACTATTTTTAAGATCAGTATCATACCATTTACACTGTACACAAGTGCACGTACACTAAACGTGCATATGTAAATGCATAAAAACTTTTTTATATATGTACATGTTTTAGAAATCTATTATAACTTTGATTCCTCCTGCTGTCGCAAAGAAGTGCAGTACATCCCAATAAGGAATAGTTACTAAACTGCTATATAAGCCATAGCAATATTTACAGATTTAAAACTGTCCTCCCCACCCTAAATGACTGAGCCAATTTACTCAATGAAATTAGGTAAACTCACATTCCCAATTGCAACGCGAAGCTGAACTCCATCTGATACTTAAAAGACTGTAAAATATTAAAACCACTTGTTCAAATATTTGGGTCGTGTAAATTCCAGGAGAGCTAAGAGTAGAGTTTCCAACATAAATAGTAATGACTGTCAGTTCTTGTAGGTGAAAGTAACGTGTGGGATGACAGAGAGAAAAATCTTTAGTCGGGCTTCGCTCTGGATTCCAATGTAATTTCTACGGGAGTTTTGCAACTGGCTTCGGTGGAAAGAGTTGAACATGAGGTCTAAAAATATAAGGTGAAATGGATATTAATTTAATTCTTTGCTTACTCAGATAGGTGTTTATGTAATCCTGAGGTGCCGTATAATCCTATTCTGCCGTATCGCAAAAAAGATGAGGGTTTGGATGGGCTATTAGACGGAAAAAAGGATGGCTCTGAGCCTGACACCCAGCTTGGGTCGGGAGCGCTGTAGGCGGCCAACTACTGCACACAGAAGCAACATCTGGAGGGAAAAAATAATAATATTTCTCAAATTACCGTCTGTGTGGGCAAAATCGACTCTGCAGGAAGGTAGATATAATTGCACACAAAACATGGAGCAAGGCCAGTTTATACCAATTAAACATTTGATCTGAATTGCTTATGGTAACTTTCCCATGACTAAGTTTGTCTCCGTGTTTCTCCCCTATCGTAACTAATTGAGAACAACACTTTGCATTCCACAAAGGTTAAAAAAACCCAGTCTCAGTGAAAAAAAAGTTATTATTCACAGCTAATAGAATACTCATTATCACTAAAGATTAATTACTGCTATTTTGAGGGCTTCTGACACACCGATAAAATGATGCGCACTGAGCACACACAAGGAAAACAAAGAATTAAAGACAGTAGAATCAACACATTTACAAGTATTGTGACTCTTCCCATGAAATGGACAAATAATCTCAATTATTTGTTTTCTCTACAACAGACTCGTAAAAACACCTTTCTGGATTTAACTCTCACGAATTGCTGATAGATCTTTCCTTATAGTATAGAATCACAGCATCATCTGGTTGGAAACGACCTTTGAGATCGAGTCCAACCACATCTGTCCACTTGCTAAACCAGATGCCTGAGAACAGCAAAGTTCGACAGTATGCAAGGAAAAACAAGCAGGAAAATCCAAATTGTTAATTGCACTTTGAAAGTCGAGCTCTTTGATAACCAAGGTGAAGGCAGTGCTCCCTAAGCCAACAGAATACCCAGGATTTCACCCTGTAACATGTTTGTCTCCACACGATACATCGTGTTAGCCTTCCAGTACCTCAGTTGCCTAAAGATCCAAGCCATGGAACTGCCTAAACAGCAGCCTCCACCCTGCTTGGTTACCAAAGGGCACCATTTCTTCGAGCGCGAGGCCACTTTCCTTACGGAGAAGCCAGGCTTGAAAACCAAGCCTACAATTCGCTTGCCACAAAGTACTATCTGAACTCCTTTCTGAACTTGATAGTAGACAACTCGACCTCCAAAGTCGAGCAACTCTACTGATGAACTCAGCTTACTGCTCGTGCTCATGGAGCCTGATTTATTTTTACCACATCCCGACCTACCAAAACATGTATTGTTTATTTGACAGAAAGAATAAGGCAGTCGCTGCCTGTTCCTGTGCTTCTCAGAAGTTGTAAGCAATGCCATCTGGAGCCGACTATTAGTTGGAAGGTTGCCAAGGGTTTACTAGGAAAAGAGGTCTCAAGTCGCGCGTGAGATGATGCTTTCTGGAGGCTGTATGATAACCAATACAGTGACACCTTATGAAGCCACAAAGCACCACGATAAATGACAGCATGTTGTAAAAAAAAATGTGCATTATTTATCTTTTTGTCCAGTAAAGGCAAAGGAATGTTTATGGATGACACCACTTTGGCTAATACCGTGTGCATCTTGAAAAGCTCATTCAAAAGACATTATTATACGCTGTTGACAAAAGTTAGAAACAATAATTTGAA
The DNA here is from genome assembly GCA_013389885.1 of Geococcyx californianus. Lineage (NCBI taxonomy): Eukaryota > Metazoa > Chordata > Aves > Cuculiformes > Neomorphidae > Geococcyx > Geococcyx californianus. Next base: position 94,751 of record VWPV01030950.1, on the reverse strand, counting down.
GCTCAAGTACATCTTTCCTGCTATAAATCGGCAATGGAAGCAGGTTTCTTAATGCAGTTTGGCAGAAGGAACCATGGTAAGATTTGAACCCATAAACGTGGTTTAAGGATAAAGGTTCTTGAAGAGGAGAAGTCACACATCAGCATCATGCAAAAATGGTGAACGGTGCTAAAGAAGCTAAAATGTAAATGATTAAAATTGCTCTTCCTGAATGAACGGGGTAAACGATGTGTTCTTCCTCATTCTGGAGATATAATAAACCCCCCTGTTGACTGTGTTTACCTAAACCACCCCAGATTGGCTATAGGTGCTGTTTATATCCCATTGGAAACCTCATTTTGGACTTTCTGGCAAGACTGGTTTTATTTTTCACTAAGATCACACTACACACAGAGAATCAATCCAGCTCTACCTTCAGATCTCTTCCGAGGAGTAAATCTCCTTGAGCCGCGTTGGCTCCCATAGCAGGAGACAAAACCGAAAGGTACTTTTGTGAGGAAAGTGAAGTGTAACATAAGCATATTAATCATTTCTTTATCACTTTCGGGTAACCCCTGAGCTGCCAGCTGAAGGCTCCCTCTAGCCGTAAGGGCAAAACCGCAGACAATTTTTCTGCTTTTAATTTCCTTCTCTTTTTTTCCTGAGGAAAATGGTTCACTGAAAGTTTGTATCTTCATCTTCGCAATTGTCTACAGAGAAAATTAAGGAAAAAGTGCCTCAGTCTCCGTCAGAATTAACAAAGGAGGAAAGTTTTTGCTTCCTCTTATGAGCAAAGCATAGAAATTAAAAATCAGCAGCTAACTCTGTGCATTTGCAGAGCAAAAATAAGAGGTGGAACAGGTGGTTCCTAAGCACCTGAATATTCTTCCTATGGCCACATCTTTGTTTCTGGACTGCTGGATGGTCCAAGTCTGGCAAAGTTTCAGCAATTTCCTTTATCTGAAAAAACCAAATCAAAATCAGAATGTGTGGTGCTTGGCATGTCGGTCTCCTCGCTTTAGGAATCACGGACACCAACCAATCTCACCTGAATTATTACCATGTGATTTAATCCAAACCCTGACGTATGAATGATGCCATGATTTTCCTTAAAAGCAAAACCCAAAAGAGAACTTAAGAGTTCCTGTTAAGGTAATATTAAGGCAAAAAATCTAAGCTTTCAGAAATCAGGATGCCAGGGTTTGGCTTGCATACGTCATCCTACTTCAGCTTTTGTTACGTGAGCTCACGCCATTTTCCACTCTGTAGAAAGTCTTGAGGGAGGTGGTTCTGTACCAGGTTTGCTACATACAACGTACACTGCATCGTCACGTTCTACTCGTTTAACAGCAATTCTCATCTTCTAAGACACACTCATGGCTGAGTTGTTCATTAAGCAATTTTTGAAGAGTTTTATGGCCTCATGAACAATAATTTTTTGTGGAAGCAGACTAAATTGTATGCTGTGATAATTACTCCAAACTAATTGTAGGTAAAATTAGCAAGAGGTCAGACCAATTTAGCTTCACAAGAAAATACATGCTTTGCTTACACCTTAAATGATCTTTAGATAATTAATCAAGTAAACTTGAACCTCCTTAAATCAACATATATAATTTTCTGTAGGTTTGCTGTGAAACAGGAAGTTTTAATGTTGCTTTGAAAAATGAAACCTGCTAAATGTTTTTTTGATTATCATTTTCGTTTAAATTACCAATTAACTTTACCCTAGAGAATCAAACAACACTGAGCCTTTTCCACTTTACCGGTACATTAAAATGGTACTCGAACACAGCGGGTAGGAGAGAAACATCGATAATACAAGTATGTTTTTTAAATCTCTTTTACTACCAGCAATAACATCCCCCCAATAATGGTCATTAATATTATGATACTCACATAAAATTTCTTCGGGTTTCTTGTTTCTATAGTGATACAAGTTCTCCAGACGACGTAAAGTCCATTGTGGAGCTCTTATATAGATGTCTTTGACGCTTCAAGTACGTCACTCAAGTGGTGTGAAGGAGCTGTGGCTGCTATTTGAGCCAACAGCAGTAGAGCCTCACCCCAACGCCAGCTCCAGAGATTGCAGAGTTCACTGCAAAGAGAGTAGAGGAGACTGAGTTAAAATCCAAGCAGCTGGACTGTGCTCTGGTCAGGAAAATTTAAAATATAATGAACAATATGCTCCTCATTGTCCTTGTTTCACATTCTCCTACCGACAAGGATCTGTACTAATTTGAAAGTTTTATCATACACAAATGATGTTTTATGATGTTACAGAATAACACTTTGGATATTCAATGCATATCGCTGGTTGCCAGAGGGATAGAACACCTCTCAATAACTGGCATTTAAGCTATTGCAACTGAAAAATAAAAAAGAATTGCAACTGTTGTAAAACAACAATGCCCTTCCTTTATACTAAAAACTATCCCTGGAAAAATTCATAAGACGACATTATTTCTCCAGTAATTTTACTCTGATTAAAAAAAATATTCAGATTTTATAGCGTGCAAAATACTGAGTATAAAATAAATATTAATCATAGTCTACCACATATAATACTAATTCTCACTAACTGTAATATTGAGCATGTGTTGGAATGACTTGAAATAACTTTGCCAAAACAAAAGAGTTGAAGCCAATTATTTTGATAGTGTTCTGCAAACACATTAAAGGAAACTGAGTTTTATCCAAAACAAAATTATACATTTAGATTTTTCAGTACAAGAATTATTCCATCAGGTGCTTTGGATCAGCTATAGCACACACCACACTTTTCCTAACTGAGCAGAAAGGTTTTTCCTTTTTACCTCAAGGACTTAAGGACTAATACAGAATAATTTGAAATTTTTGCTGGCATAAAGAATTCCTTGCTTTTACAAACTGTCTTGGCAAAGGTGCAAGCACTGCCTTTACTGGTAAAAGTACCCAAAACGTCGTATTTATAGTGCCCACCTTGCTGAGGATGAAATAGTTCTTATCATCACGTTTCAGTAAATTCAGATCCGGAGCTATCTGACATTCATAAACGATTTCATTCTTCTCTGCAAAAGATACCAAAGCCAATCACACCTACATTGCTTTTTGCAGTTTTCTGAATGCATGGCAGTTTATAAAGGTTTTTTGGGAAGCTAACAAGAGTTGGTTTGTAGGATCCTGGACTGGGAGCCAGGAAACATTACGTGACCTTGAGTCAATGGCCTGTTGAGTGTCTTTGTCTCCCCTTTACCCCATGAACTCTCTGAAGCAGAGACCCTCTTTAACGAAAAATTCTGGGAGGTGCTGTTGAAAATATGTGGCTGTCAATGAGGTTCACAGCAGGTTTGTGAAGGTGACTGTCCTCTGGTGAAGAAGCCACGCAGACGGAAGACAGCAGAACCCTGAGCACACCCACCCTTGCATCTGCCGTGAAAGAAGAGAAACAGGTGGTGGTACCCTGCATCACGGCAAAAACCTCCTCACTGCTACCAACAAAAAGGTTTGAACACAGGGCTGAAAACTGCTTCACGCTTTAAATTACAGTCTATGCACTCAAAACGTGGACAACGTATTACATCATCTTGAAGGAAAGCGTATCGGGCACAAGGAATATATCAACACAGATCCCACACCTCCAAAGAGGCCACTGGAAGTTTAAGGAGCAAAGATGATGTCACAAAGACCCATAGCATTTATAAAATCTTTAAACATTAGCTTCAGCAAAGTAGCTACTAGAAATGCCCTCAGAGATAGAAAATCTAAGAAAAATAGTACTGGCATCTAATTACAGCAGTAGAGTTTGCTGCTTTTATCTGTAATTGGACTGTATAGTCTTTCATTCTAATTTACTTTACATCTAAACTGTGATAATCAAGACAAGCAGAACAGAATGGCTTGTAACTGGCTATACCACCGACACCAGTTAATGCCTAATTATAACAACTAAATTAAAGAGGGGACGGTAAAGAGGTTGAGTATCAGTTTGAAGCATTTAATTCTGTGGAAAGAAATAGAGATTTTAAATCCTAAGTAAAAAAATCAATATTATGGCTCATTATATTGGTATTGCTAAACAGATTAATGAAATTAAGTATTTTGTTTTTTAAAGAAAAGTTTTATCATGATGTAAAGATGGCTTTTAACAAAAGGCCACAATAGAGAAGGAAATTCGTATTCCAGACCAATTTATAAACCAATCTAATCTGGAAAAAACAGTAGGTGGAATCGACTTTCCCAAGATATCTCTGAGGGTTGCAGAACACGTTACATGACTGTGGATTTACTACAGCATTCTGGAAAAGTGTACACACAGTGCATAACAGAAAGGAAATCCAGGATCCCAGGAAACCTTTTGGCGTAAATCTAACTTTTAATTAAAATCTTTCTGAAAGCTCCAAATACAAATTAATTATCCCAGAAAGACAGGTTAATCAAAAAGAATAATGTTTCCTGCCAGAACGCAAGCAAGTAAAGAAAAGGAATTTGGGAATGCTCAGCCCTGTCGAACTGGAGCCAGCATAAATTCTAAACATACTGGTTTAGGAATTGAAACATAAATTGGTCACCTACGTGTTGAACTGACTAGAGAGGAATTCATCTTCTGGGATTTGAAAAAGTAGCAAGGAGAATAAAAATAGTTGCTGTTAAGAGTTCTTGCTAAATTGATCTGTAATATTCCAATGGCAGCTGGACGAGTTGGCATTCATGTACACGTGGCAGGTTTTGGTCCATTCGATATCGTTGATAGAAAGCAGTAGAAAATATTGATAAAAAGTCACAGAATCACAGAACAGTTTGGGTTGGAAGGGACATTAAAGATCCTCTAGCTCTAAAAACGTTTCAAATTGTTTTAAAAACAAAATGGAAACATTCATTTTCTTAAACTCAATGAAAGTAGAATCTGTTTTCATATTATCTTGAGTCTTTGTCATCTGTAGATGAACCCAACGTTGGAGACTCTAAAGTCCTGAAACAAACACTTAAGGTGCTCATCTGACAGCTCCTCTCTCCCTTGTGGAGCAGAACTCGGGGGGCGAGGTGGGTGCAGCGATCACTCTGTTATCAGATATAACACAAGAACAGCAAAAATTATTTTCTAACGTTTCAGAACTCATTCCTCATTTCTCTAAGGGAGAGACCTCGCTCCGAGAGGCTTCTGCAACTGTCGCGCATCTTTTGAGGTTGCACTGACCACTTTACCTTTGGCCAACTTCAACCAAATTTGAAATGAGTAGAAGACCTTCTTCCTTCAGTTCTTACAAGTTTGATGAAATCCAGCATGTCTTCATCGCGCATAAAACTGAGGTCATTCTGGTTGGCAAATCTGTAAGTGTATCAGAACACAAACTCAGGCGTCACCACGCATCACTCGCCGTGATCCTTGTCTAGGGATCACAGAGGGCTCATTGCCAGGACACGCATCTCCGTGCGTACACTGCACAACGCAACGCGTGGTACGAGCGTTCTCTGGTCGCCACACTCAGGCTCTGAGGAGCTATCTGACTGGAGAAGGACATGCACTCCTGAAATTAAATGCACCGTAACCACAGATTAAACAATTTCACAGTCCAGAAAAACATTCTTACCACTGACGTTTCCGATGACCAAAAGGTATCTGTTCTCCAGAACCACCCCAGATTACTAAATATTGCTTTAAACAGATGAAGTGTCCGCGATGCCTCTTATCATAATTACCCACAGGGAGATGAGGCCCTTCCATCTTTTTTTGCTTCCACAGAAACTACAGAAGCACTGAGATAAAAAGCCCAGAATCTCTCACACACAAAGTACAAGTGAAGGGAAAGAACAACACTCTAAATCTACACATCCCAGTTCCGAGCCACGGCCTGCATTTTCAAGGGCAAGACGACAGTTATTGCATTTCATAACAATCAACAGAGGAAAAAAACCCTTCATATCTGGATTTAATAGAACCTGTTGGAAAGCTACAACACTACCAGTGGGTTTTGTTGCCAGGAGTGAGCACTCACACAAAGTGATATTTCATAATGGTAAAAACTAAAGGGAAAAGTCAGATGGTCCTTTTTCCTCCTCTTTCCCCCAATTCCACCTTTGACTGCGCCTGCCGAGTTCCACAGCGAGCACAGATGAAAAGAGTGAATGGAATCTCATCCAAATTTATTAATGAAGATAGTCCCCAGGTGAACGGCGATACTATCCATCTTCGAGAGGCAGGCAGATACAACGGTTTAAATTACTCAGAGTGGTTAAAAGACTCTTCCGGATTAAAGGTTTATTAGATGATGATATAGACCTGGAAGTAAGTGCCAGCCATTTCACACACCTGAAAAGGCAAATGTTAAAGCACTTCCATAAATTTGGTAAGCAAATTCCTTTCTCGTGTCCAAATAAAACAAAGAAGTTTCACCACTGAACTCTGAAGACCTGAGATGTTTACACCAACACTTTCACATTTTAAAGAGCTCATAAACACATCCCCTATTACACTCCGAATTTGAAGATAAATATTTCCTTGAGAACAGACTGAAATAGAGGATTCCTTCCAAATACCCAGAACTTCATTTGAAACTTAAATCACCCGAAGGCAAAAGCGTTCCCAGCAGTAGCTGTAACCGGAATGACAGATTTCCTGAATTACCACACCCGCTCTCCTGCTGGAAGATTCAAACCAAAGTGTCTGAACCTCACAAATCCTCTGCTCATTCCAAACAACATTTAAACCTAAAGCTCAAGTTCCCCCAAAACACTCACTCTAAGTTTGCTTTGATCATCAGCAAAAGATTTAGCAAATAATCCAATATTAAAATCTGTTTGTATTCCTCAAAATGAGGATATTTTTAAAATTTTAAGGAAAAAAATTCCAGAGATACGGGAATACGGACGTGCAGCTCGCTAGATCTGAGCAAACGCAAACCAAAATGGATCCTACCAGCTTGAAAGATTTTTTTGATTTGAGACTGTCTTTCATTACCGGTCTGTAAAGGAGATAAAAATGGGGCTTTGGACGAGTCTTCAGCAGGAAAAACAATTTTGTACACGTCTTGAACAGAACTAAGGCAGAGGTGGACACTGCTATGGGCTCCAACCACAAGTGAAATCAAAACCCCCACCCTGACAGGTTGCGAGGACAAACTTTAAATTCCCATGTAAAGGTATCTCAACACGCCCAGCTGGGTACATTGAAGCTTATTGTGCCAGGTATTTTCTCAAGAAACAACATCTTTCGTGTATATTATGTAAAACATGGCCAGGTAGCAAAGAGGAACAGAAATCGTTACACATAAAGGTCACTATTGTACATTTAAACCAGGATATTTCAGTGGAGGCAAAAATACCAGACCACAAAGGAGGGAAGAACCAACATGAAAAAGAATAAATCTTATTGTACTTCACTATGTAATTATATTGTATATACAAAAGTCACACAACTCCCTTTGACACTGACGATTGCCACAAGCAAAATGACTGGAAAACCCCACGCTTTTAATACGCGCAGCATACCAACTCGATCCCTCCGACTGCGGAATCTGCACAAAAATAACCCTAAAAAGGCAGCACGCGTGTAATCCGTTTAAAAGCGTTAACAAGGTACAGTGCAGTCTGAGTTGTATTTCCAATCTCTGTTATTAAATATAACCTGGGAATAACAGTAAAAATTAACCTAAAGCTTAACGGCTTATGTAAGAATGCTTCAATAAAAAAATGTTTCTGAGGTCATTGAACTGTACAATTAAACCCCTCCCACTAAATACTTTTCACAGTAATTTCCATCTACAGCTTATTCAGCAAACCAAAATGCCAATGCATTTCTTCAATTTCCACTTCTTTGAACCTGTTAATGTATGAATAAAAAAAGATTTATTTGTGTTATTACCCTCTTGTCTGAAAAGTAGGTTTAAATACAAAATTTCTGAGACACACATGAAGCTACCAAATATCTAAAAGATCATTTGGATTTTCTTCTGCAAGTGATGTTTGATTTACATCAATTAGATGTTTCACATAAGGTATCATATAACAGGAAGGCTAATAACCCAGAAATAACCTCATTAAAAAAGACAGCATATCGGTCTAAGCAGAATGAACTCTAAGCAGAAAAATTAGTGACCTGGAAAGTAGCAGGAAGAGGTAATAGCAATACAGAGAAAAAATACATTCCCATTAGCTAGTCAAAAGTAGAAATCACCAGCAATAAAGTAAAAATACAATAGAAGCATAAGGAGAACGTTTTAAAATATTTTTATCTTTTGAAATTCTGTAACATAAAACACATTCCCCAAACTCAGATACTGTCTAAAACCACGCTATTACCGTGAGTTAAGCTGTGGTTTTTTCAGATGCTTAGAACGGTCCTTGGCAGAATATTATTAGCAAGTCTAATACATTTATATTAAATTATCAGTGTATGATTCCGGTGTCTATGGATTCATCCGTTTGAAGATTAATGGTTAATAATGGCAACTCAAGTTGGATTTACATAGCCACCCCTTGTCTAATGTTGGCTGCTTAGACTCAAAGTCCAGCAAAACCTTTTAAAATCATTCTCCCTAGTGTATTGACAGCACCTTTTTTTTTTCAGTTTTGAGCAACATTTTCAATATAAAAACACTTTCTCTTAAATGTGTTGTTAGGTACGTAAGCTCCTCTTAGCTAATCCAGATCAAATGTGCCAGTGTAAATGAGAAGAAAAAGGACTTAAATCACCACTGGATCACAAGGCTTCTCTTGGTTTTCTTTGGCTCACTACCCGTAGTTTATTTTCATTTCCAAAGCAGATGAACTCAAATCAAAGTAACAGGTACTGCGCACAGAACAGATTCACGTGATTGTCTTTGATTTTCAGTTTAATAGGATTCAAGTCTGATGAGAGAACAAACCCACCAGCACACATGAAGAAATTTAAATTATAGAAAAATCTCCCTTTTTTTTTTTTTTTTAATTTTATTTTGGAATTTTTAAGCCAGGAAAAAACTGTTTTTCCACCAAGTCACCTCTTTTTTAGACAATCACCTTTGGTTTAATGACAGTGCAAGAGACTGAATCACATCAAGCACATTTACCATCAAAGAAAAAAAAATCACCACTATTTGGGTAACATTTATACTGATATTTCTCACCCTGGTTTTCATGTCTTCTGAAAACAGCCCACCTCAACCTCCTTTAGGGAAAGGAGGGGAAAAGTTTCATCCTAGGTTTAAGAGGGTTTTTTAAGAGGTTTAATTAACCCACTTAGAAGGAATATAATTTGATTTAGTTCCGGGCTGCTCCCAAGACCACGACCACACTGGTGGTGAAAGAGCGTTCTTCTCAACTTGATACATCGTTTTGCTTTATTCCACCGCGCTCCCTCCCTGGAGGTGTTCAATGCGGGTTGGATGGAATCTTGAGCATCCTGGTCTAGTGGGAGGTGGGGTTGGAACTGGGTCATGTTTAGGGTCCCTTCTGCCCGAACCATTCCACGATTCTATGATGTAAATGCCACACAGCAACACAGTACAGTGCACCGAAACACCAAAACAGCTTCATAGCAATCACTTTTGGAAAGGAAACAATAAAACTGAAGACGTTCCTAGCTGCTGCACTGCTACTTGTACCTGTAACGGGTTTGCTGATGTCTCCTTACAGGTCACAAGTGCTCCATCGAGCAAGCACAGCACGAACACTCACCAAGATACATTCTAGCGCATGAGTTAAAACCCATTGAGAAGGAAGACGCAGCAAGAAGGGAGCTACTCTGCCAAAAGCACACGGTACGAGAGTGGAGAAGCTGGAACGCGAGTTCCACAGGTCTGCTGGCATATGTGCCACTTCCAACTGCAACACTCATTGCATCAGCTACTGATGGGAAGGACAACTACCATCCTGTCAAATGAAATTGTATCTCTACCACTGGAGATTGTATTAGGGCTACGCAATAAGACATATTAGAAGGCATAGTTCTAAAAATTTATACATATAATAAAAGCCAGTATCGCTAAAGGTAAAGCATCCTCACCCTTTGAATGTTGATATTCTTAAAAAAAGAAATAGCGTCGGGCATGGACACATTTTCAAATAATGATTCCCTCTCAGACAAAAAAGAACAGTACAACATTGCAAATTTCTTGCTCCTAAAATCAAAGTAAAACTCCCAACCCCTGGTTTGGTGAGAAATCTTCTGGCAAATTTTCTCAGGTATCATCAAAAGTTGATGGGAGATGTGCACTTAATTCCCCTTTATGACTTTCAAAAATGATGTGGCCAGCTCCTTTTAATTTATTAGAGAACAGATTTGCAAAGACTCTTTTATTACAGAGGCAGTAAGGCGAGCTATTTTTCCATAAAATATATGTAAATATGATTTATGAAAGACACAAATATTACTGAAGTGAGGGATAAATTGTTTCAAAACTTTATGTTCATATAAGCTAGGTAAAAGTACATATTGCTTCAATATTTTTTCTTCTTTCACATGTTGGTATCTCTCCCAGGTAACCAGAAGGCAGATTCTCTGTATTCTGCTCACCTCACGCTTGCAATCTCAGTGTCTTTACCGAAGGCATCTGCTAAAAAATTACCAAAGGAAACGACGCTGGAACACAAACCATTGCACCGCTACCGATCAGACTGCTGCTTCAAGGTAAAACCAGTGGTACTACTGGAATTAAATTTTGAAAACCTTCAAGGAGAATTTACTTCAGAAATCTCAGAGACAGAAGTATCATATGTAACTGGTTTATGAAATATTTACTCTTTTGTTAAATAAAATGTTTCCTAGGAACAATGTTGCAGAAATAAACATAATTAAGAATCCGTTCAGTGTAAAACTATTGAGTTGAAATAGTCTCTTTTTTTTCTCTAGACCGACATGAAAGGAAACAGATGAAATGTTACTATTTAACATCAAATGGTGGAAAGGAGAAGTTAGAAAAAGAGTAGAATGCTTTCTGTCCCTGCAAATTATAGTCAACTGTGTCAAAACGCCAACGAACCTTCCGACAGCTCTTGGCATCTGCTGGGCACCAAATTCAAGCAAGGGACGAGAGTTCAGATATTCCAAGGGATTCTGGTTAAGTACTTAATACCTTTGAAAGGCTCCTTTTAATAGCTTGGTGAAATCTTACCAAAAAAATCCCCGTGAACTCATTGCAGCTCCCTTCGATTGAATCGAGCGTTTATACATTTAATAGAGATTAGGAGGAAAGCAGATACAAAACTCCTTCCTCAATGAGCTGGCTTCTACCTCCTGGGCTTTGCTCTATGCTTCTTCTGATAGCGGAGGTCCCAAGAAATGACGAAGGCAGAAAGATCGTGTTCCTGGAGCACGGCGGAAATAATGAGGCGGTCGTAGGCAGGAAAAATCCTGGCCTTCAGAAGCTTGTTACGGGGTAAAAAGGCCACAGGGCAGCATCACCAGTAAAGATCAAGCAAAAAAAAAAAAAAAAACAAAAAAACGTAATCAGCAGATTCTCTCATTCATTTACCACAGAGGGAGGAGAGGAAAACAACGCAGACCAAAATCACTTTTCTCCAGCATTAAAAAAACCCCTCATGCACATCAGTTGACGGTTGGACCTGATATCATCTTGGGTCTTTCCAGACCTTAATTATTCTATGATAAAAAAAGGCACTACCCAAGCCCAGAGCCCCCTGACTTCCACCTCTGCAGCATTTGCAAAAGACAGACTAGAGAAGTAACAGTGTCAGTATTTAAAGAGTATATTAGGATTTTTTTAAAATATCCAAGAGGAGACACAGACTCAGTCCTTTCCGTGGATACACCAACGGCTCCGTGAGAGCGAGCTGAACGAGCAACAAACTTCTGCAGTCAGATTTTAACTGGGGACCTCAATAAATGCTGGCCACCCTCGGGCCCTTAGATCTACATCGTATGAGCTCTGAAATAATTAAGCTGTGAAGAATACTTTGGAAAAGCCAGTTAAAACTTCACAGAAGAACTTTTATATTGTCCGGTAAAGTAGACAAGAACCCGGCCATTACTTCTCCAGGCTTTCACAAGGATTTATTTTGCAGAAGATCACACGAGACTCCTCTCTCTCTGTGTTTGCCAGACAGAGTAGCTGCTGCGTGTTCACACGAGCCAGAACACGGTATCTCTCTAAGAAAAAGCACCGTGTGCTGCCGTAGCCCCACTGATCCCCCGTCAGTCTGACATAACGCTGTAAAACCTGAAGTCCAGGTACAAGGCTTAGAGAACATTTTGGAAGCCCCTGCTTAAATGTTTGTGCAGTGCAATGGCTGAGCTTTGGCCCCCTGAGTATTTTTCACACGTATTTTATTGTCTAAAATAAGACTTCATGACATACCCGAGGTGTTCACACATCTCCTGTTTACAGAGCAAAGCCGGCCCTTTAAACACAGGCGAGAGTTGCGTTAAAAAAAAGAGCCTTGCTGACTGGTGACAGCACATGACAGAGCACTTCCCAACTATGACCTGATACGTCCAAAGAAGATTAAAGAATATTTTTCTCACAATTGGTCAATGAGATATTTGGAATAGAGAGGAGGGGAAGAAGAACAAGAGGTGAAATGGCAACTGGCTAGTATGTCAGACATGACAGTCAAATGTTACCAGAACTCAATCCTGGAGAAATATGGACTTCACAGTAAAGGTTGCTTAAAACAAAAGCCCATTTATCTGAATGCTGAAGACATTTAATCAATTTACATGAAGGATTTCAAAATTAGTCAGTCTGTAATGAACTATGAAATACTGATTAATGAATTTTTGCAATGTTTGATTAGAAACTTAAACATATACGCTAGCACATTTTGCCATCACAGCATTTGTAAACTAATATTTGTTTCTTGAAATTACCGGAGTGTAAACAGGCTCTGGATTATGGGTCTGAGCACGTTTATTATCAACCAAGCACTTTGATTCAAAAGTTAGTCGGGAAAATTTTTAACTTATTAAACTCTCTTTTATATTGAATAAAAAATGAAAGGATACTTTCATATTTCCCTGTCCTTTCTCATCTCCTGCAGTAGCCTCTTTACTCCAACCTCTTAGATCCTTCCTGAAGTGCATTTATACCTGACTAAAACCTGTCATTTTGAAGCCATTTTCTCATCTTCTACCAAGATTAAGAAACCAGTCAAGTTACATTTAATACCCAATTTCTAGCACGTTTACAGTCGCGCAGAAATGCAGGGCATTGACCAGAAATCTTACTGCCCTAAGAGCAACGGAGGGAAAATGGGCCAGTGGTACGAACCGCAGTCAGTGGGGATTTGACCATGTATTTTACAGGGAGCCAAGGACAAGTAAGAAGTAACAAAGTAAATGCAGCTCAAGACCATTTAATATTATGATCAAAATAAAGTTTCAGTCAGGTATCATTAGAATAACCCAGCTTCCACATCTGCAGCGCGAGGCGTGCACATAGGAAACACGTGCCTTTAGATACACGCGAAGAGACGGCTTGTAGGTAAAACGGCCCCTTATACGAAAAGGAAAAAGTTACTTCTACGTATTTGCCTTGATTATTGTTATTATCTCTTCTCTGATAGCAATTAACGAGCTATACCGACATCACTCTTTATCTTTACACAGCAAGTCATCATTAAGGAGGAGACCTTGATACTCCCAGCCTCACTGTCATTTTTTGGCTAATTAGCTAGAATGGTCAGTTGGGGGGGGGCTACGTGCTAAGAAGTGAGACTTTGAGTGACTTCTGAATATTGGTTCAGTCATTTCACAACCACAGACAGTTCTGAAGAGACATTAAGCACTCACTCACCAGTTGCCATCATTATATGACCTTAAATTTTGCTCTCACTGCACACTGTTTTTACATGAGTCACAGGTATCGACCATCAGGTAAATTAGGTTCTGTGCTTTCCTTTGTTTTTTCTTATGCTTTCTTAGAAAAATCATAATCTTGTGAATTAAAGTTTGATAATCTGAGCAAGCTTCAAATCATAAGAGGCCTCCCTTTCATGACAATATTCTAACTAAAAATCATAATTGGTAAGAGAGTTAGCAAGCTCAGAAAAAGATCGCCAGTTGTATGAGGACATCAACCAGTGTAACTGAGGATCGTGGCACTGTGATTTTTGTAAAGCATTACTACAATCTTGTTTTGCAACTGGTCAGCTGCAGCTTATTTTATTGCGTGTAAAATCAAGAGATCCCTTCATCTACAGTGAAAAAATGGAGAATCATTCAGTTTGGGGTTTGTGGTTGCTAGTGGCAACAAATACTGGAATATTGCCATCTGGCCTCTTGTTTTAAATGAGATTTGAATAATCAATTTAATAATGGCTAGAGTACATACTTAAAGAAATAATCACTTGTCATATCTTAAGAAAACTTTAGCATAAAAAAATCCATTGTATGAATTAATGCAGAGCACACAAGCATCTAAAGAGAGGAGGCAACTGTCATTTTCCTGACTATTGCCTCAAAACCTTTACCATCCCAGGTTTTCAGTGATCACATCAAAGATGTGAATACTAACAGCTATATGTTTTTTAAAGGCATCCAAATCCAGCAGCCACCTCATAGACATTAAATCATATAGAAACTGGTGAGATCACAGTAGGAGGTAAGTGTTGATTCCATCCTGGAAACGCTAGACTTCTACAAAGATGCTCAATCCTGAATTTGCAAACAAAATTGTCATTATGGGAGAAATAAATAGGAATCTGACGCTCGACCATGGCAAACTAGGAAAGCACATCCACTGTGGAATAAACAAGATATGAAGCGAAGCTTAATCCCACTCCTTACCAACGCTGATTTTTACTGGAATCCAAAGTAACTGTTTTAAACCCACCTTGCATGAATGAAGTTCATCCCTCCCATGGAAAAAGATACTCTTGAAAATCATCACCCTTGAACTGTGCATTTAATGTAACGAACGCAAGAAATGTAGCACGTGGACAGCAGTTCTGAGATTGGCTCTATTTACACCTCTTGGGGAAAGAAGCTGCTCCAGCCAGGCTTGTACCTAGAGAACCACCTGCCTTTCGCGAGTTACACAGACTCAGGTACAAATACAAGCAGCCCTGGTACGATACGCGGAAGGGGATTTGGTCCACTCTCCGTAGGCTGTTATAAAGTAAAAGAGACTTCACATTCCTCGACAGGTGCCAACCACACCATCGTTCCCACTCCATACAATTTATTCTTCTTGGTAACTTGCCAGCTGGCAGAGAGAGCGCACAGGAACTGCCACTCAAGTGGCTCTGGATTCCAGGCAGGGCCACACATCCAGGCAGGGTTCCAGTGACTGGCAGGTGTCATTTATAATTCCCATTACTTGTGGGCTTATCACAACTTCTCCACACAAAGGATGAGTTCGTTTTGATAACGAACGCTGCCAACATTATAATAAGTGTATCGATATAATTTGAGCCACTGCATGGTGATATATAGTTTTAAATAAATCGAAAATATACAAATGCCAGGTGGTCAGAAGACAATATAAGCTCTATATAGGAGGGTTTTAGCTCTGTCAGGTAGGCCTGCAAGCCACCGTTTCCCATGGAGTGAATCACAGGGAGTGAATCACAAGGGAAGCTGGGATGGGGAATTGTTTGAGCCTCTTCTTCAATACTTATTGCTGTTTGCAGCAGTTTCTTGTGACCATTTATCTCCAGCATTTAAAAACCACTAATCACCATGGAAATGCCTCGCATACACGCCAAGCCTAAAAGACAGAAAGTAACTGACTCCTTTATCCAGTCTTTTATCTCAGTGGTATCCGTAGGTGGCTTTTCTATGCAATATTCTGGTTTAATACGTGTTTTCCCCTAGAACTAAACATATTTTAAAAACCTCTAAAACGTGGAAAAGCACAAACTGTTAATTACCATCACCAAAAAGGCTTTTATATCATAAGAGTAAAAGAAGAGCAAAAATGGTCTTTCAGTGATCAAAAGGAGGAGTAATTTTCCACCAGGAAACACAGGAAAAACACACTACACCAAGGAACTTGAGAAAAAACTCCTTCACTCACCCAGACAGGTTTGCAATATATAAATCAATAAGCTCCTAGGGAAAACAGCCACCAACTCTCAAACAACGTATCCAATACACTACTGAATTAAATAAAATTTTCCAACTTCAGGAGGTGGGGTGTCACCACAATTTTCAGAGAAGTCCACTACAGGAAAAATACAGTTTAGTTAAAGAAAAAATAAGTAGGAATGAATTTGCTTTTCTTTTCCTACTAAAAGTTTGTATCTTCTGGTTATTAACATTTAAGAAGGTGCTAAAAAAAATTCTATACAAATCCATTCTTTTTTATTGTTATTTTAGGAAGACAGGGCATAGCGTTACAGCAGAGAGGGAAGTGGTCCTTGCTCTCTGACAATCATAAAGCCAGCAAGCCAGATGTTGCTTTCACCTGCACCTACTGCAATCATTTTCTAGCTCACTTAATAAAACCACAATTGGAACTGTGGCTCAGAATGTGCTGGGAAAATGCAAAAATACAAAGCAGATGTGAAAGGAGAACTAGGTCTATATGGACCCAGCAGTAAAAAACTTGATTTCATCTCTTCTTGCACGCTGCAGGCTCACCGTGCTGCTTTAAGCCAGGCACCATTCTGAATAATTTCTTTGTTCCCAAAATATGCACACGCAGGTCATCAAAAACACACTCTTAGAAAATGTTCTGAAGCTCTTCCTCTAAAGTTAACAGATCAGATGGGTTTTCACCAGGCAGAACTTAACTGAAATGTTCAGAGAAATGACGGCACCGGCACATGAGATAAAACACGAATATCACTGAAATCATCGTGCACGTGAAGTTATTTACATGGTGATCTGTAAAAAGTATCAAGAATTAAGCACAAAAAATAAGCTTCTTCGTATTACTTGGAGCGTACACCCTGAAACACGAGAGCCGTGAGCTAACCCTGCTCGGCTGCCCCGCAACCACTGATGCCCAGTATCGGTCACAGTGCTGAGAACGGGATCTGCAACATCAGCCTGCTCGCGGCAGAGCTGCTCAACAGCGCAAACACCAAGAGCTGCCGAAAAGCGGCAGTGATGCTGGAATTTTGCCCCATTAGGTGTGCTCAGAAACTGTCCACTAGTTGGAAATTATTCACCACACTTTCAAATGAGTGAGTTGCTGAAACCTGCAAATCCTCAGAGCTGGTCCATGTGATACCATCCTGTAGGTCATGGCTCTGCATATTCCATGAAGGAAAAATGCAAGGCTTTTTAAAAACACAGGTGCAAACATAGACTGTATTTTTAGAACTCCCATATCACCATCAATGGCAAACTTTAATAAAAAAATGCCATTCAATTTAATATTTTGTTCAGCATGTTTCCTGGTGCTTTGAATAAGGCCAAGGACGCCGTGCAGAGTAAAAGACTTTGCACGGCAAACACTGAGTGACTCAGATTTTTAAAAAGGAATCTGGAAAACATCCCATGTAAGGCATCTGCTCATCTACCACAGAATTCGGAGGCAAAGGTTTCCTAAGTGGGAGGGAAACACGATTATGTACTTGGCATCCATGTGAACTATACCATGTAAAAAAATCCAGAGGGGGATGCGACCCTTCTGATTCTCCCACATAATTCCGCTAAACTACAAAATATACGGCTTGTTCTAATAGGATAAGATACGTAAAACTCTACGTGAGCTGCTGGCGATCTGGACGGCACGCTGCTCATGTCTGAGAATGGGACTGGAGTTCACGGAACGAGGATTCGTGGAACAGGCCTGAATAAACTGAGTGTGAGTACGAACGCAGACAGCATCAGGGAATGGAGACCGCAAGCTGAACATGGGCTGGGGAGATTCAGCCAAAGGGGCTTCTAAGGTGTTTTGAGATGTTTTCATTATGGCTTTCCACAGCAGTCCTGGGGGCGTAACTGGACACACCTTGACAGCATATTTCAGCTCTGCGGAAAAACAGGTACAGACCAATATAGACTTCTCCTAGCAAGGACATTTAAAAACTTCTTCCTACAATGCAAGGAGCTACAAGGAAAACAAGAACCAAAATCTCAGGAAACTTTTGCTCCCTTCAGTGTAGATGGACAATATTTTGGAGCACGAAGGCCATTTTTGCTGAGGTCTCCCTTTGTAAATCACATTCTCCTGCATTACATAATCTAGAACAAATCAAAATGAACCATTATTTACATACCACGCCCTCTTCTTCAAAGTGGACCAACACGCTCTACACATCCGGTGGTGTGACAGCTTGTAACGAAGAGACCAATCTGATGGATTTCTCCAAAGCTGGATGTGTAAGGACTGCAAACAGTACGAATAGGATGTTCTGGTGATGGCCAAGTGGAATGCTACGTGATTATGTGTTTTGGACAGCTGCACGAGGGTCTGTGCAGGAGCAAGAAAGCAAGTCCTGGAAGTGACTGAATGTTAAGCTCTGGGAGCAGTGGGTAGAGAAGGATAGTGGGGCACAGCCTGCAGCAAAAGCTAGAGGGTAAATTTCAAGAGAAAAGAAACTGTTCTGAGACAGAAAGATATTTTCTATGAATCAGAGAAGAATGCACAAAGTTTGTTCTAATCCAGAAGCCACTAAGCCAACGCACTGAAATGCACACTAGGAGAATAGGACCACCTCATTCCCAGTCTCTGGCAGGCAGGAGTAATTTATTTTAATCACATTTTGTGAGGTTGTTCCCTCATTCAGCAATTCTGTTGTGCCTCGTTAGAGAGTAATGTTGTTTTACGTTGTTATTTGTGTATTTTGATTAATATAGATTTAAAAATGGGAAGCGTTTTGGTCAGCTGATTTTAAAAGAAAGGGAAGGGGCAGATCTGCCTCAGGCAGATGTTCCAGCTCATGCTGGTTCCTTTGATAGAAGCAGGGAATGAAATACAGCAGCCAGATCCCTGTTCTGCTATACGAGCACGGAATGCGTACGGAATGGAATCACATCCCCACCGTGCCTCTCCAGAATAAGCAGTCCAACGTCTGCCACGAAGCCGCAGTGCACTGAGCCTCTCAGCAGCTGAAGTCAGCATAACAGGTTTTGAAACTTCCATCCTCAAAAAAAAAAAGACTTCAGGGGTGACCGGTAAGTTTGGCACCTTGGAATAGAAGCATATTTTCAGAAGGGCAGAGACAGAACCATGCACACCCAGTCCACACCAGCGTCACTGGGCTTTTAGTTTTCTGTTTAGCTATTTTTCACAGCAAAAGCAACGTATTTTTGGAAACCACTAAGAAACTCCTAACAAAACAGCCACTCTTTCTTCAATTCCTTTACTTCTTACATGAGTCATCCAGTAAACACAACGCAGGATGATGAAAGAAAATCTACTGTACTGCAGGTACATAATTTCTTAGGGTATTAGAACAACCAGAAGTCTCTGACAAACAAATAACTTTGTTCCTACAGTTATCACTATCCAAAATGATGGATGATGATTCCCAAGAAACTCTGAACATTAAGGCTTAATTTTTAGAAGTAGAAGTAGTCAAGGGTACGTGAAATACAGCTGAATTTGAGTATTAAGGGTCACTAGTGTATTAATAAATAGTAGAATTAAGGGAAGTTTTAATGTTTCGCGTGTGTGCACGCGTGTGCTTCTAGAGACAGGACAAAAATATCACCGATCGATACAGTAACAGGCACCACAATGGGGAAATGAGAAATATACTGCAGATGGAATTAGTACCTATTTGTATCCTAAATGCAATACGCAGAATACTTTTATAAGAAAAGCATTATGACACAGTAATTTGGCCAAGAGAGGGTAATTGACTTAAGATATTCTGATAAAGATCGATCGCTAAGGTTTGGAGTTATGACACCAACAAAGTTACAATGACATTAGCACAAAGAGAGAGACACAAATCCATTATAAAGATACAATCAAATATTCAAAAAAGCCTGGCATGCTCATTACTTATTCATGCTAATACAAGTATATTAAGAAATCTAAACAGTGTTAGTGTTCAATCACTCACAAACCAAATGAGGTTTTGCATTTATCAGCCACCAGTCATCGCGACGTAACATTAGCTGTACAAAGGTGGTAATATGGCATAACTGGAGATATTTATATCAGCCTACACAGACCGAGAGATACAGTAGGATTTATTAAACTGAGTAATGCCTTCACATACAGCACAGCAATAAAAGCAATAGCTGTGCAGAAGTCATTTCCCCAGACAATAAGATTTACCTTCATAATCACTTAAAGAAGTTGTATATGCTTTCAAGTGTCTAAAACAATCTCCTCGCCCTTAATAAATAATTTGTGGTTTAAGATTGCAAATGCAGTACTGGGTGCTCAAATTTTTCTAACACACCCCAAAACCCAAGCGGGTGGGCAGGGGCTCTGCCTGGGGGTTGCAAACTTTATCTCTTTGGCTGGTTGAAAAACCACCAAGGTTAATTTAGACTCAAATGGATTTTTATAAGTTTAATAAAACTCCCTTTAAGCTGCACTTGAAACTCAAATGGTTTCATCATCTGAGCGGTCAAACCCAAGACTCTCGCTCAGGCAGGGATACAGGGCAGATTTTCAAGTCCTTTTCTTGGATGCACATCAGTTATTTTGCTGGGGATGTTCTCAGGGTTACCTGGTATGATTTTAACTTTCTCGCTCAGCAGATCAAGTAGGGATGGTCTGGAAATGCTCTGGATCCACTGCTCACTCCAGTGGGAGAGCAAGCTGCCAGCCGGGTGCTGAGGCTCCCTGGTCCAGCAAAATCACTGACACGCATATGCTCCTGCCTGACCATCCCTGGGCTGTCTCTGAACCCAGGTCCCACCCCCCGTGCCTGATCCTGACCCTCCCCGTGGAGGCTCACCCAGACCAACAACATGGGAGCTGCCCGATGCCCCGGGCCAGGGTTGCCCCTTCCCGCTCCTCTCCCTGGGTTGGGCAGGGGGATGAGCCAGGGCCACCCAGCCCTACCCTGCCAACCCCCGATCACCCCAGGAGCTCCCGGTCCATCCGCTGTTCCAGACCTGTTTCTCTGGAAACCCAACGGCTACGATTTTCTTCCAAAAGTGAAATCGTCAACATTTTGTGTTGGGTGAAGAGCAGAAATCCAGCTTTGATCACCAAAACAACAACAATAGAACCAAAGTAAAATACCAGATGTTGCAAACATTACCTGTTACCCGATTTACCCGCTAGTGCAAGGACACGTCCATCTGCAGACGGTGCTTACACCTGCTTTACGGCAGTGCTCCAGTACGGCATTGCTCCAGTTTGAGCCCGACGACACGCCATTTATAAACGGTGACTGATAAATCTAATGCCTCTGAAATCAGATAAAACTTTGATAAATGACTTCTGAGCGAGCAGGCTGCAATAGCTGCTCCTGGCCACGTTTAGCCACCCTGCTGCAATCAGCACCATTTTGTTTAATCAAGGGTTCAGACAACACCACATCTGAAAGCTATCACACCGCGGCGAGATGCGAAGATATTCTTTTCCAGAAGGATATGTTAAGACAGAAAACTACAAAAACTGAACTCTCTCTGCTGGTTTTTATAGCACGAGTGCTTGCCAGGGAAGTCACAAAATTTTAAATATCACTTTTATTCCAAGGGGTTTTGCCACATTTTGTGGCGATAAGACTTGAGAAAGACTCCATAGCCGACTCGAGCACACATGGTAATGCAACCACTTCCTCCTTCACAAGATAAAGGATGGCTGATGCTGTAACAGAAAAACACCACACCGTACAAGGGTGGCTTCAGTGCCAAATGGTGAAAGGAGCCCTAGAACTACAATAGTTGGGGGAAAATAGAATTTTACAGTTAACACAAAATAAAATTGTTCCAAGGCTGCTAATGCCATGCCACTTCTTATCCACACTCAAGGAATACTCCATAAAAAATACAAAAGGAATCAAACTGATGCCAAACAGCATGAGATGCAGAAGATTAATCCATACCCAGAGCACAGGAGCCTACTGGGCAGAAAAACCTAACAATTCACGGATGGTAAGTGCCTCCTATTTACCCTTTCCCTCTGGATTTTGGGAACAGGTCACGTGCAGCTCAGTGCAGAAGGATAACACTCTTCATTTGATCTTACCCAGTGGGACCAAGTCAACAAATTAGCAAGTGATTTTTGAAACAAAGTGGTAGCATTGTTGTTTGTTACTTTCTTAACCTGGTAAGAAACCACTCCACATAAACTATTTCACTCTAAAGCAGGCGTCTTATTCATCCGTCAGTTTTTTTAATTTAACTGTGATCTTTACTGGGAGCAGAACAGAGTTACAACGCTTCCAGGGTTGCCAAAGCCAGAAGACAAATCAGCAGGAAGGAAGGGGGTGGGGTCGGACACTGCTTATCAAAAACATTATTCTGAGTTATTCCAGGAGAACAGTCGGCAGCTCTTCAACTAGGAAGCAGGTAAATGTTCAACCAGCATTTGGAAAGGAACAGCTTATCCACTCCCCAGTGAAGGAGAAAGCTTAAGGAGTGGTTTTCTTACAGCCAGAAGACAACATAAGGGAAACCATTCCTTAAAGAAGCTGAAGGATAGGATCAAGGACTTCAGTGAACAGTGACAAAACACCACTCCTCAGCGCTAAACATCTTCTAGGAGAAGACAGCAGAGGTGCTAAAGAGACTGTGAAGCCACTGGATCGTACATGTAACAATCACAATTAAAACTAAATCCTATGATCATCAGCATTCCTAGATAAGCTAATGAAGCCACGGTCTACACCCTGCTACCTTGGCTTCCTTTCCCCTATGGTAAACAACAGCCAATTACAGAGTAAGGCAAAACCACTGTGTACAACTGATTTCATTCTCAAACACAATCTCTCCTTTGTCTTTCAGAAATTAAACGGGAAGCAAAATTATCCGGATAAAGGTTTGAGTTGATCTAAATGAGCAACTTTCACCCAGTCACAAGGAATGACAAATGGAAAACTTTTCTGAACTGCAGGTATACAATTAAATTCTGCTATCGAATGGAATAATTGGGACCACCATAACATATGCAACATCGCTCCAATCACTGCAATCCTGCTTGGGGACTATTAATCTTTCTCTGCTCGGTTTCCAATTCGTCTTGGAATGAGAACAAAATGATAAAGAGATAAACCTAGCTAGTACAGTACCCAATATAACACAGCATTTCCTAATTTAACCCTCCACTGATTGGTTTACACTTTTCAGTATTTCTGGAGTACAACAAATAAACAGTTAGGATATGAAATCGTCTAACTTTAAAAAGATATTTCCCCTTTTTGTTGACGTTTACTGTCAAAGCACCATCAACACCACCCTGAAAACACTGGGACAACCCCCACTCATCTCCACAGATCCAGCAGACAATTATTTGATACTGGAGCTCCATTAGCTTTTGAGGGAAGAGCTTAGACTACCTCATACCTACAAAACCAAGCTTGGAAGCTACATAAACCAGAATTTGGCAACTGGGCCGGCCGAGCCAGCTGCTCCTAAAACTCAGTCTTGCTTTTGTTTTACACTTGTTAAAGAGAGAATAGGAAAATGTAGAGAGGAAACTATAAAAACAACTAAATAGCGACATATAATGACAACATTTTTTTCCTAGGAGACTGCAGAGCAAGCTATGAGATTTCTTCTCCTGTTCTAAAGACCCCTTGCCTGATGATTTCAGCCTCAGCTGCTCAGACCTGCTTCAGCACAGCACACGTTGTCCTAGGTGTACACACAAGGGAAGGATCTTGCACATGAAAAAGAATGAGCAAAAAGTGCTGGGAGCACAAAGGGAGGAGGAGGCATCAGCTCCTCCCTGTTCAAGAAACAGAGACCTGAATCATACTGGTAAAGGAAAAGAAGTCATGGACAGGATACACTTGACTTTATTAGGTTATCTCTTGTAGCAGGATGATTTTGCAGGAAAGGCTTTGAATTCTCCAGACGTATTCAGAATGGGGAGGGAGGAAGGGTGGATGGGGATGAGGCACACTGAAATCTCATCCATCTGCTTTGTAACAGAGCTTCATAACCCGCTCTGGCTTGGATTCATAAGAGACGTGTTGACAGTGATAGCCAGGAGTCGGCACGGCTTTGCTTTGAATTTTGAAAAATTCTATAAATCACAACAAAACCATGATCTCCACCCAAACAATCTTATCTTTCTTATCTCCCTACCTACTTTCTTCTGTAATCTGCATGCTTCCCTTTTAAATTTCCCTTTCTCCTCTTCATCTCTCCATGATTCTTCTTATCTGACGCATTTCTTTCTTTCTCCAATATGCTTATAAAAGGATACTTTTCCTTCAAACAGTTGCTCTGATGACCTCCTTAACAGTTCTCATGTCAACCAAAAACCCCTTCTGTTTTGACTGTTGCATTCCAAACGAGTATTCCTCCCCAGATTGTGTAGACTGAATGTAACACAGATCAGGAGAACAAAGACACTAAAATTCACATGTCAAGAGCAAGGAAATATTAATAAAAAGGTAATAAAGGGATTAAAAGCAAATCGGATATTTCTAACCATTTTCTTTGGTTTCTCACTATCTACAGCTGACACAGTAGAGAAATTTGGGGAGAACAACCCAGATTTAATACAGATCAACTGAAAATGAAATCACAGAGTATGACTGAAAAGATTTGTTCTGAAAAAAACTGGCTTTTCCTAAAGCAGAAAGCCAAGGCAAAAGTGGCATAAGCTTAACATGATGTGTTGTCTAGACTGTTTATTTGATTTCATAATATAAATGGACAGTTAACCCTTTGTTAACAGACACAGGACAACATCCTAGGGAATGTAAGATATGGTCTTATCTAGTTACTAAAGATGTTCAACACAGTGCTCATGGTACAAAAGCTACTTTGAGAGAAGCCCAAAAAAGAGAAAGCTTTTAGTGTTCTTACAGAATAGGCACTTATTTCCAGATGTACCTGGAAATGCAGTACCAAAATAATCTACTAATTTATCATCAAAAACTTGTAACCTCAGCAGGATGAAGAGATCTGATCAAAGAAAGCTATCATTCCGCTCTCAAAGCCACGTTTTTACTATGTGTTGCAGAAAGAAAACTGGGAGCAATGCAATAGCACATTAATAGAGCAGCAGAGCAGAGCACACAAGTCCAGAAACACGTTAATATTTCTAATATTGTCAGTGAAATCCTGAGAAAGACTAGTTTGAGACATAAAACATAAGTTACCCAAGTTCAAAAGGATAAACACCAAAAAGCTGGGATCTGGAGAAGCATATTTTGTGCCTAAAAGAATCAGTTTTTAATTAAGCAATTGACTTTTGCAGTAAATAACATTAAAATAAATAACTTTAATTTCATCTATATTATAACATTAAAATACAAAAAACCACTAACTGCCAAGGACAAATGTTTTCCATTATACTTAAAGAGAATAAGGCATGAGTTCTGTGGGAACTTGACATTTATCATTCAAGTGAGAAGAGATCTTGTGACTCTCAAATAACACAGCTAAGAGCAAGTTAAGTGATCTTTTTTCTTTCGCAGATGGAATAATGCTACATCTTCCTACAACCCTGATGCATTCAGTTTCAGATGTGTAATGACATGCAGAGGTTTCAGGAGAAACGTGGAAAGCAGAAAACCTGCTGTCTTCGTAGCATTCACACCGGAAACCTGCACAGTAGAGCATCAGCTGCTCCCCGCTGATTCACGTAGCGTATGGAACAAATAAAAAAGGTGTATTATATTTCTGATTGAAACTAAACTGTAGTTTTCAAACTGAGCCAGTGAAGTACCTCTGCTAATTAACATGATAAAGTTAAATATTGTACTAAAAGTCGGTTAATTTATAAAATTATTCTCTAGCCTCAGGATAATCCAACTAACGGCACATACACTGAACTCGTTAAGACCAACTTAGACCTTACCACCAAGCCCATCGTCCACCAACAGCATCAGCTTCCCAGAACGCTGTTACACCTGCACACCATAGAATCACAGAATCGTAAGGTTGGAAGAGACCTCTGAGATCAGGTCCAACCATACCTGTCTCCCTTCTAAACCCTGTCCCTACCAGAAATTACTGAACATCAGTTACACGTGACCGTAAAAAAATGCCTCCTACTACTCCAAGCAATGGGATGAGGCCCGCATCTTTTAAATTTCCCTACACATTTCTTTACTGTAAAGGCACGGCGTTAATCCAAATGGATCTGAGACGCATTACAGCAAGGCTTCCAGCTCAACAGGTATTTTTTCCGTAATATTTGTCAGCCATCCTACTACCAAAACATGAAATAATCACCAATAACATACCTTGTGTCAGAATTCATCCAGACACTTTTATCAGGGATTCCTTAATTTAAAAGCTCCTCTTTCAGGATTCTCTCCTTTCAGTTTAACAGAAATCTTTTTTTCCCCTTGGTTTCTGAACCCATACAAAAACTCCAGCATAGCAAATATTTACAAGAATTATAAACCCAAAGCCAGTAAACAGAAAGGAAGACTGTTGTTCAAAGATCTCTGGTGTTTTTTTTCTTGGGCTTATTTGCTTCTCAGGTCTGCACATACCCAGGAGGGTCACCGTGAAGAAGCAGCCTTGTGAAAACTGAAAAGCAAGCCCAGGGTTGGCAGAAAATTCAAGTGCTGCAGTCAATAGAGCTGTTTAAACAAAGGTCACGTTAAGATGATTCCTGCATCAAGATAGACCAGGAGAAAGTGTGTTTTATGTGGTTCTACGTGTGTGTTAGAGCCATCCTTAAAAACAAAACCAACCTGAAACTAAAGGGAATGGTACCCAAAAAAGATAAGAAGTTTTTAATAGCTTAAAGAGAATAATATCTTCTTCCCCTTAACTTTGAATTATTGCCCGATGTGAAAGTTAATTCTCACACATTTATGCAGAAACAACACTGTCACACTGGAAAAGCACATCCACGGAAAGCACCGGGCCAGTCCTTCGGTACAGAATGTTTCCAAGAGAACCCTTCGGGACTAGAGGCAGCCAATCGAATGAACGGAA
This sequence comes from Geococcyx californianus, assembly GCA_013389885.1. Classification (NCBI taxonomy): domain Eukaryota; kingdom Metazoa; phylum Chordata; class Aves; order Cuculiformes; family Neomorphidae; genus Geococcyx; species Geococcyx californianus. The sequence goes on along the minus strand of VWPV01030950.1, from coordinate 67,918 downwards.
GCCTAACAGGCAACAAAATGATTTTAAAAAGACTAGATGGAACATTAAAAGGAAGATGTTACAAGGTGAAGCTTTGCAAAGTCCCAGAAAAGTTCTGGCCCCTCCTAAGGAGAAATAAAAAGGACAAAAACCATCCAAAAGCCAACGTGGCACCTCTATTGTTGAGCTGAATATATCCAGAACACTTAATTCTTGTAAATTATAGAATTGCTTCCTATTTTTCAATTAATTTTGTAAAAATATAAGCAATTAGAAAGGACTTTCCATTAAAACACACATTATTTGCCAAAAAATTAAAGTAACATCAACTACATAAAGAGCACTGGATACTTGAATAATATATCAACTCGCACGGCTTTCTGCAACTCCCTAATCAACTAAGTTGGCACAATTACTTGCTGTGCTCTTTAAGATAATCTGCAAAAAGTGATTTATTCAATGGTAAAAAATCAGATGAGACTCAAACCCAAGCCATCTTATTTATTGAAAATACAAGTTGTAAACTTTTAACACGTTTGTTTAAAAAACAATTTCATAGCTAAGTGAGCTATGTTTTACCTGCACATGCATTCTCATTAAAAGCAAAGTAAATATCTCTGAATACAGACATATTCCTTGCCATTCTTTTTATTACTTAATTTCCCAGGTATCTCAGCATGATCTGAATAAATTATGCTGACAATATAACAATATAAATGATAAATCAACAACACAATTTTAGTGATATATAGCATGAAATGTAAATAATAACCAGCACTGCTAATTGGCTCACTACCAGGCAACAAATCAGTAAGTAAGCTGTTTCACTGGTAATGCTTCAGCTGCACCACCCTAATCATTAAGCATTTCTAGCGATTCTAAGCTTTATTCCTACTGTTTTGTATAAGAAATTTTACTGTATCACAAAAAATAATGCCTGGGAAAAAAATCTGGTTCAAAAAAATAATTGCTCATTGACAGCATCTGGATATTCTGCCCCAACTCCTGGTTCCTGGAGAGGCAGAAGAATTAGTCAAGGCATTGCTCAAAATACAAAACCAGAACGCGCTTCACTTGAAACGATAAAATAGAACATGGAGAGACTGAAGGGAATTACCAGTGTCTAGAAGAGTCCATGGCCTTTATTCCAAGACGTTATTGTCTAAACACAAATGATGAAAACTGAAGTATAAATTCTGCTTTCCATTATAGGCTGCAGATTCCTTGACCACTGCTGGGGGAACGACACTCCTCCTTTGGCCCAGAGACTCCCGCAGAGCCCCTTATCTCGGGAGGCTCTCCCTGCTGCGGAGCAGTGGCTTTCCCCTACCCAGCAGTGGAAGGACCCCAGCACTGACCCTGCTCTGCGAGGAGGAGCTCAGCCCCGCTCTTTCCTAGCCCCATGCTGAGAGAGGGACACACCACGGGTAGGAAGGAGACATCGTACGAGCCACAGCTGTGTCTCCCCTCGTTCAGCACCCAGTTGTCCGTGCTGAAGAGATTTAGAGCTCCGGTGAAACAAAACGCAACATCGCCAGCATCCCAGAGGGACTCTCAATGAAAACGTTGTCCTAGGATAGATGTTAGTTTGGGTTTTCCTATGGCATTTCATTGCAGCTGTGAGAATTCCCTTACAGATACGGATGTCTAGTTTCTAATCCTGCCACACTTATCACCCCAAAAATCTTCTTCGTATCTAAATCCTGTTCTGCAAAACATCAAGCCCTCCCCTTCATCAGCTTCCAATTTGCTGGTACACCTCTTTGCTTGCACCGCGGGACAAAGCAAAGAAAGATTTCAGACTTCCCTGGAGTAAACGACTCATTTGCTGTAAAAATCTTACTCATTATCTCATTCCCTTGAATTAAGCCCTCCTATTTTATTTTTTTAATGTAGATTTGTCTACGCTTCTGCATATTTTTTATGACTATTCCTGTATCCTTTCTGCTTACGATATGTATGTTTCAAGAAGAAAGGTCTGAACTCAACAGCGTATTCAAGGCAAGAGGATATCACTGATAGGTATCATAATATTTGCAGTATTATTTTCCAACCCATTCTTTATTCATCCAACCATTTTGTTTGCTGCTAAGCCCACCGCTGTGAACTGAGCAGCCTTTTTTATTGAGCTGTCTACACTAATGATGATCAGGGGGAAACCCCATTCCCAATGAAAGAAATGGCAAAACTCCCAGAGACTTCAGTAGTATCTGAATTTCACTGAAGTTCTTTCTATCAAGTAGTTATAGCTAATTTACAATTCAATCAATGGTTATGAATACTGCAAATAATTCTATACAATTTACATTGCAGGAAATCTGTCAAAACTGAGTATATTTGAATTTCTGCTCCCTAATTGCCTAAATCAGTTAGATCTCCAGATTTCCTCAGAGGATTCTAGGGACTTGGCTAAGCAAAAACTGTTGTCATCTATATTTTTTTGTTCTGTTTACTTTGTGTTCCTTACACGCTTTTACTTCACCCTTTACATTGCCAATAAACCCAGTAAAAATCCTGATTACACGAGTATTAATCCTGAGACTCTGGGACCCTTCTGTCAACTTTTACCTGGTCAGTTCTCTGTTGTTTTTCCAAGGGTCCAAACTCATTTCATTAAGCTGCTTTTTTCCATAGCTGCCCATTCCTTGGAAATGGTAAGTATTTCTTGTAGCCTAAGAGGTATCATTTATGATGATTTCTCTGATCCTCCCACAAGTACCCACTTGCAGGTATTTTTAAATTGTTGCTATTGTTCCTGGTGTTCTAAACCCAGATAATCTCTTTCCCTCTGTTTCTGCTGAGCCTAAACGCAAAACCAAAGAGTTTCTATTCCAGAAACAGGATGGCGAACAAAAGCAGCAGCTGACAGCAAGAAACCTGAAGGCTACAGTCCTCACTGCACCTCCTCAAGTGCATCTCTACAATTCACAACACTCGTTTACAACACCGTTGCATGCAGTCCATTTAACTTAGTCTGAAATACACTGCATTTGCAGAAGTTTCTAGAATCTGCTGCTTATCAAACCCCCAATTTCAGAATTAGACAATAGAGGCAAAAGAGTCGAGCGTAATTTCTGTTCCCAACTCTTCCTACTATTCAACGCTTGGCAATATCATCCACGGCATTCCTTGATGGAGCGCGGTGATGACACCAACACAGCCCCATTTACTGCGAAGCTTACGCGGTGCACGCGGTTCTCAGGAAATCAGAGGGGTTTGCACGGACCTGCGCTGCATCACAGCAAAGGGACCGACGCGCTTGCACACAATCCCAGATGGTTAGCACACTCCGTGGGAAATACGCGTGTGAGCGTGTGCCTCAGCAAACAGGGAGCTCGGAGCCCTCAGGTGAACTGCTCGAGTTATTCAGCACGGATCTTAGCGAGTCCTGTCATCCTGTGGGGACTTTCTATTTCTAAACTCTTCAATTTAATAAATCCATTAAAATCAACAAATCAGCAATTAATAAGGAATTAATACGGTTCAGGCATATTTAAATAAGCACTTTATGTTTTACTAAACAGGAGCTTAAGACAACATATACGACTTTTTTCCTCTAGCTTGGCTTTTTAGTTTCAAACTGCTGAGGTGGCACTGGCAGCCAGACTCAAACCAGCCACAAATTCAGCATGAAACGGGTCTCTGGTGTTTAAAACATCCTTTGCTGTGACAGTAAGGCAGCATGGTCTTTGCCGACAATAAGGTCCTCTTGAGCGAGGCAGGAATAATACAGATATTACAAAAAATGATTCAATTATCTTCTAAAAAATTAAAACTAATTAAAATATTAATAATTTAAAACAAACAGAACTAAGCAATGAAAAAATACAAAGATTAAAATTGTTTCTTCATGAAACTAATATACTGGGATATCAGTTGCTGTGGTATTGTAATTTCTCTATAAAAGGCAAAATATGATGTTATTTCTTTAAATCTCCTTTACAGGGAGAATGAAATATATATCTGGGACAGAGGGATGCTGCCTCACTACGTACGCGGGGCTGCGGGAACCGCTGACATTGCTTTACTAACAAAGTAGCAAAGTTCTCCACTATCCCTGCTCTCCTATTGGTACATCCCTGCTTGTGGACATGCAAATAATCCCAAAAGCACAATATCTGGTATCTTGCTTTCAATACCAACAGGTTTAATTCTGTTTAAAATTTTTAATTGAAGTCAAAACATTTTTGCATTTGGAATAGGCTGGCAGCAAATAAAATGATCCTGACGAATGGCATAAAACTATTAATTATGTTTTGTGCGCTCTATTGTTAGTGTATTGCTTGTGTGCTTAAAAATTAACTCTATGATCTTATCTAAAACAATACATGTGTCATTTCAGACACTCCTAAAAAGGATGCTTAGTAATAATAAATAGGTGTACTTGTCAGGAGAAATTTGCTAACAAAGTGAATTCAAGCATCTTAAATAGATAAAAGAAAGTAACTATGAATTACCACAGGATCATATTTTGGTTTATTTTTTTAAAGTTCCCCTCTCTGTTTTTATTCAATGGTGAACGTTAGATATGCAGATAAAGAGAATAAATGTTTCATGATTATATGGGCATTCCAGAGTCTCCAGACAACCTTAAATATTTCAAAGTCTGGGAAAAGTGTCAGACTATATCATAGTGCCTGTATTATAAACACTAATAATATTGATAAGGATAACTGGAATGATTTGACCGTAAAACTGTCACGGTTATTTTTAACGAGGGCACACACAAGCGAGTGCATCAGCATTCTCATCCCTGCCTGCAGCAAAGCAACAGCAGCAAACAGAACTTTTAAAGTCAAACTGCAGCACATCTGCATTTGTCACTCACATCTGTACACAACTACACGCACGAATAACCTCGGTGAGCGCAGAGCCACCACGGCACAGGCAAAGGCCAGGTTACATGGGTCTGCACGTACAAAATTTGCCTGAGCAACCTCAGAAAGCAGGTTTGAAAACCTGGCTTTTTGAACCTACCTCTGTGCAGAAATTTCAATGAAGTTCTCCACGAGTGAACACATTTTCCGGGGGATGATGTATCTTATTAATCCTATGGTGTAAATAGAATACATTTGTAAAAAAATACATATGTTTTACCAGGATGAATTTGTGCAAACATCTACTATTGCTTCCCAAGAACAGTGAAATAATCTGCACAATCCATGGAAGAAGTGTTTCCCATTTTACCAGGGGTTTTAAGAAATTTATGTTGGTTTAACACTCATCAAATATTTATTTTCCTCCCCCTGAAAGTTTGTTTCTTTTTTAGAAACAAATTTACCTTCAAAAAATTCAAACCACTTTGCATTCCCAAAGCCACATGGGAGAAACCAAGCGAGAGCCACAATTCAAGCCCAGCCCCCAATAGCAACCCGACAGCTACAGAGGGTGACGTGGCTTCAAACCGGAAGGCGGTTACGAAGTGGTCCCTGGCTCAGTGGAGATGCTCAATGTGTTTCAGATCAGTTTTCCATTCGGTCGGTACCGAATGACCCAGGTACGCCAGGGTCACCCTAATGGCCGTAACGAAGATCATCAGTAGAGCAAGAGCGTCTCCACCCAGCAATTATACCAAAACAGAAGGGGTGCGCGTAAACAATCGCACTCCAACATAAGGACTGGCCGACACCACCACTGCACAAGCGGAAGCAAAGCTCACAAAGGCAATATCTGGGTTGACGGTGCATCTGCATCAATATGTAAAATCTGCTTAGGCACTGTCAGAAAAGCTGTCGTGGAACTGAGCAGTGAGGGCGGTTTGGAGCTACATTACGGGCAGAAGATTTCCAATGCCTTTGTGAGGGAAGACACCATATGGAAAGATTTAACTAAAACTGAATTTCCCCTAGGAAATTACAACCACATATACATAGCATTTAATCCCAAAATTCTTGACAATATCCCTTTCAATTAGCTGTATTTTTAGTCTAAATTTGCCAGTTGATGGGTTGCTACAATCTTTCATTGGAATCATTGACTGCTTTGGGTTGGAAGTGACCTTTACAGGTCATCCCGTTCAACCCCCTGCAGGAGCAGGGACATGTTTAACTCAATCAGCTTCCTCAGACCCCATCCAACTGGACCTTGAATGTTTCCAGGGATGGAGCCTCTGTTGCCTCCTTGTGCAACCTGTGCTGGTGTTTCACCACCCTCATAGTAAAAAATGTCTTCCTTACATCCAGTCTGAATATACCCTCCCAAGTTTAAAATCATTATTTCTCGTCCTGTAAAAACACCCCTTGCTAAAAAAGCCCCTCCCCAGCTTTCCTTGAGCCCCTTTCTGCACTGGGAGCTGCTCTAAGGTCTCCCCAGAGCCTTCTCTTCTCCAGGCTGAACACCCCCACCTCTCCCAGCCTGGCCTCACGTGGGCGGTGCTCCAGCCCTCGGATCATCTCCATGGCCTCCTTTCTCCAACCGAGCCAGGTCCTTCCTGTGCTGAGGACGTCAGATCTGGATGTAGGACTGCAGGTGAGGTCTCAGCAGACCTCAGAGTGACGGGATCCCCTCCCTGGCCCTGCTGGGGATGCAGCCCGGGACATGCGTGGCTTTCTGGGCTGTGAATGCACATGTATATGCAAATAACTGCCTACCAAGAACACACCACCAGTGCGGCTCATTGATGACAAAAAGGAAACCTATCTTTGTGCCAGGAGGGCAATCAAATAACTTTTCCAACATTTCAACACCTGAATTTCAAACGTGATGCAGCAAATGGGCAAAAATATTGGCAAAAGGGAGCAAATCAACATCCCCAGCGAGAGGCACAGCGACAGCGAGACCTTCTCCTCAGCACACACAGCAGTGCTTCCAGGACAGCGACCTTCCTGAGAAGAACACAGAAAGGCCTCCAGAAAACGCAAAAAAGGCTTGGGGTTTTCCTTTTTTCCCCTTGTTTCCTTTTAAACAGTTCAGCCTCTTTCATCGCCTTTTTGTAAATCCTTGAGAGTGCGTTATCTCACTGCTCAGATGTGAAGACAGCGCCGTGGCAAAACTTGTTATTGATCATGGTTTAAATTGTCTGAGGAATTCTCTCTGAGACTTATGAAAGAAGTTAAGTATCTTCTGTGCATAATACCCTTTTATTTTCCCACTTCATTTATTTTACTAACTGCAATGTGTGCACACATCTCCCCACATAACGTTTTAGCACCTTCCAACCATTTCTAACCATTTGTGGGGTCCATAAATGGGGATAAGAATGTCGGGAATGTAGAATTGTCTATGTTTTTAGACAACCAACTATCTCCCATCAGATAATAAGTTAAATATTACTTATGTCCTTAACTTAAATTTGGAGAGACACAGTATTTAAGGACTTCCGATCGACCCAACGATTCCTTTAAGTATAACCACGGCATTTCAAATATCCAAACTGATAAAGTACCACCGGCAAGCATGAACTGAAAGCTTGGAGGTGATGGTTTCCCTCAAGCTCTTACTGACAGAAGGAATTGGCTGCTAAATTTAATGAGGTATTTTTACTGTGGCCTTTGTTTAGAATTCTTGATCTTAACCACATTATTTCACCTTTTAAAGATGTAAGAGGCATTTCCTTTTGAGCTGCATCATGTTTACAGCTGCGTTCATATTCAGGCATACGTTCGAAGAACTGGGTTAAAATTACCTGCCTGCTTCACTCCGATTTGAAAACGCAACCGCGTTATCACTTCGGGGTACCAGGAGGAGTTTGATCCAGACTAGCTACTACAAGGGCATTGTGCACATCAATAAAGAAATGTGATAATCCTCTCGCAAAAATTAATTTATTAATGAAATGAATAATTAAATCTGCTGAAAAACACATTGCAGGAAGTTAAGCAAAGGTGTTTTGAATAAGAATGGGGTTTTTTCTTATATCTATAAGCACAATAGACTTGCTAAAGTAAATAACCCTGTGAGTTACTTACCTCATAATGTATTTAGTTATAAAATTAAATGGAGAAAGCACTTGATCATCTCCCAGGATAATAAAGCTGGTGGTATGGAGAAAAGCCTCCATGGGATTAAGAGAGAGTTAAAACATTTCAAATATGCAATTAAAGGCATTCTAGCATGCCTGTGATCTCTGCTCCGGTTTCCTATTTACAGAGAAGGAAAACTGGCTCAGACCTCCTAGACTAAGACAAGGAAGTATGCAAAATCGAGCAGTCTCTGTGCCAGCTCTTGCTAATCCTTTTCAGTATGGTTTGCTGCTAATTTGTCATGGCACATATTTGCCTTATGTCTAATTAGCATCAAATTGCAAACTGCTATTTGCTAACAATTTGTTGCATCAATCTGCTTGAAAATCTATAGTTTAGAACTGGATTGCAGCTTACTCTGTCTATCAAAATTCCATTTCATACACATCACAGTAAATTATTTCCCTCCAAGAAACACCGCAGTGCTCTCTTGCACAAAGAAACCCACATTTCAAAAGAAAGCCTATACAAAGCGATTTTTTTCCTTCCTTTGTTTCATTATCCATTTCTATTTTACTATAACTTGTTTACAACTGAAATTAAATAAAGAACAGCCTGCTCTTTGTTTAGATTTCAATCTAGCTAAAACTGCATCACCGTTATAATAGAATAGGGTCGTACAAAGTTAGCATCCCTACTTCGGAGAATATAGGCAAGACCATCTACAAGAATGTGTGGTCCAGAACGGGTCCTCAACGTACAGGAAAATCTTACTCAAGGAGCTTTGCCAGGCTACTCTGTTCTGTTCCACATCCATGGTTCTCATAATAAAAAGATAACTAAGAATCTTTGTGACAAACATCTAGTGTTGCAAAGGTGCTCTTCGATAAAACTAAGCGATGTGGGAGCTGTTTATATCTAAGGTTTCCTCCCCCGCTGTGCCTCATTAGAAGCAGATGGAACACTCCTGCCGTATGCATCGCAGGGGATGGATGGAAATGTGTCACTGCAGGGCTTGGACCATGAAATTCACTCGACAGAAACACAGGATGTTCTAAGCGGTCTCCTCTGCTGTATTGCAGAGATGGTACGGGGTCGTCGGCTCAGCGTGGCTGCACACTGCTTCTCTGGAGAAATGACTGCAGCCCCCATAGGATGATGTTTCATATCTAGATGTGGTAGAGAAATGTTTTGGTTTTTTCTTTCTGTGCCACAAAATGTTTCAAATTTCAAATATATTTCATCAGGAGAAAGCTGACCGTGTGGGGCTGAGGGAGACGCTGTGGGAGCAAAGAAAAGATGAGAAATCCATATAGGCAATATCCATATAAATGCTCTGGGCCTCCAGATCTGGTTGGTTCTGCATTTTCCTTTGTCATTTCAATCCAAAATTCCATAGCAGGCACTAGATATATTTTCCTTTTTAAGGTATGAATAAAATGAGTTTAGGGCTTGCCTTTCAGTTGTCACAAACAAACGGAGCCAGAATTTTCTGCCTGCTTCCACGTAAAAGTTTACATGTTTTCCTTGTGAGAAAACGAGCCAACCTCAGTGTAAAATGCTGACACATTTAATTAAATCTTTTAAAGCTGAAAAGACACGTCTGTCTTTTCAGACAGAAAGAAGAAAGTCTTCTAAGGTTACAGGGAGAATATACTGAAGGCAGCCTTCAAAAGCCAGTTGAAGACAGACATCGCAGAAGTGCTCACCGCCAAGCTGAACCCTGCGCTCGGTGCTAGAACCTTATTTAAGGGCTATTTAGTAGTTCAGCTATGTTTTCCTGTCTTCCTCCTTTCTTTCAAATCAGAGAAAAGTCCAATACAAAGACATATTGTTGGTCACTGCTGCCTCTAACCCGCACCTAAGGAAACTGATAACAAGTGGTTGAAACTGAGCTAAGAGAAAGACTACATTTTTTCCAATCAGGTCACGCAACACCTGCATTATTTGTACCATATTCAATAATAACTTGCTCATCCCATCAAAAGGAAAGCCTTGTCCTTCCTTCCAAAGTGTCTCTTCCAACCTTGTGACAGTCTGTGATGCTGTTTAAGGGCTTGCTACATTTCCATGTATTCAAGGAAAATAGAATATGGAATTATAATTTTAACAGCGAAGAGGACACTGTGAGAAGCGAGGACACTTTCAGCCGCTGGCATCACCTGTGTCACAAGTACGGGGGACAATCCCTGTTACAGAAAAGGGCTCCCAATACAAGAATAGATCCCAGATGAGCTGGAGACAACACAGAATCAGTAAAAGGTTGGAAAAGACCTCCTCCAAGTCCAACAGCACCGCGCCTACCAAACCATGTCTCCAAGTGCCACATCTAGACTGTTTTTGAACACCTCAAGGGACAGTGACTCTACCACTTCCATGGGCATAGTAATACATGATAAATAAGAATACTCACTGAAGGAATACGACTCTTGCCTAAATCTGTTTTATGAGTATTAACATGTTCTACTGCAAGACTGCACTTATTTGAAACTAGGTTAATTTTCAAAATTTTCTAGAACTTCTCTTAATATGTAACTTTAGTGGACATGATTTTAGAAACCCCATTAATTTCTCCCCAATTCAAAATTATACTTAAATATAGTGAGGCCCAATTTTTTGCATACAAGTGGGAATGCAATCTGGGCAGCTCAGCACTTCTTCATCTTCCAATCTGGTGGATAGAATTTAGGCTTTTTTATCTTGGCTGAAGGGAAACCAGTCTGCGTGCCCTGAGCTCTCTCCAGATTTTATGGGTATGGAATCAGCAGTAAGTCCCCATCAGTAGCCAAAAGAGCTGTGCACGCTGCAAGATGATACACCTTCAGCAGGGAGTTTGGGAACAGTTTTCTGCCCTCATAGGCTCCTAAACTAAGACTGATTTGAGGCCAGCAGAACTTACGGATTCTATCAGCATGCAGAAAGCAAGACTCATTAGTTTTCTTCTGTACAGTAATGCTGGTTTCCTTGAAATAAAGTGCTTTTTTTTCATTTATACATAAGTTGTTCATAGTTTCTGTAAAACAAACCCCAGAACTTTTAAGTGCAGCTTTTTTCTTTTGTTAGAAAAGCAAGAAAGCCAGACCTCTTACATCCCTATAAAAAATAAAGAAGATAGCGAAGTCATATTTTTTCAGCCCATTAAAAATATATAGAATAAATGTATTAGCGACAAAGAAAAATAAGCATTTAAAAGTCTGCGGCATTGACATAATTAGATCTACCACATCTAGGTCGGCTGAGGATGCAGGATTCACACACCAATTATTTATTCAAAACTTTTGAACAATGCTGTTTCGATTGACAGCTCCCTATCTGAGACTCTTCCCAGAACGAGTGGAACCACCGTGCTACCTGCACATTATACACAGCTCTGAAATACAGAGCTCCACCTCACTTGAAAAACTCCAAAGGCGCTGGATATAAAGTAGGGCATGCAAGAATCACCACTTATTAGCAGCAGCTCTGCTAAGTTTGCAAGTGAGATCAGTCTTGGGATTTCATTGCTTCTTCTCATTGATGGTTATGGAACAAGAGAACGGGACTGTCCAAACACAGATTGAAAAAGCTGGGTCTAAACTCACTAGGTGAGAAAATACTGGCATTATGCCAGCAGGAACTTGAGTGACCTCACAGGTAAGGCACAAACTGAGGTAGACTTCTTTCCACATCTTTTAATCAGCCTCCCAAAACACCATCACTACCAGAAACCGATTTCAGTTAAGCCAGAATTTAGAATGATTTTTAAAATGGAGCCCGAAGGTGAGTGACTGACATCTTGTTAACTCTATTCACATCAACATCCTTGGAAATGCCTGGCATGTACCATACACACGTTTCATCTTACGCCTTTCTACAGTGCTTCTAAAATACGCTTTGCAAGACATGAAATGGCTAATCCAAGTGAAGGATAAAAGTCACTGCTGCCAGACAGCAAGCTCGCTCCGTCAGCTCAAACAAGCATTAAAGACGTGTGCCTAGGTTCCCAGATTCACACCATACTGATGGCTCACGATGGAGATTTTCTATATTTCCTATCATCTTCCTGAAGGAAAGACAATTACACATCCAGTTGAGTAGCTTGAAAAAAAATTGCTATGAAAATGTATTAAGTCTAAACCAGGATTTGGGAGTTGTTTGTGCAAATAAATTTGCTTAGAAAAAGAAAAAACCCTACAGTACTTGACAATGTACAGGGCTAAAAATGTCACTGCAAATACATTTCAATTCCTGATCCAATAATGTACTGTATTCAGCATCCAAGAGGACCCCACATGCTAAAAAACAATATGCCCTACAACCCCACATTGTTCTTTCTTCCGCACAATAAATTGCTGTACATCCCTTCCCTTTTATTCAGGTTCTCATAAAGGCTTCTCCGCAGGTCAACCATAATGTCAGACAGAAAGGACGTTGGCTCCTTCTCAATTAACACTCTATAAAAATACTACTGCCCACCTGATTCAGTGTGCAGACACGCGGTCAGTGAGAACGGCGGGGTCTCGCAGGTACAGTCTCATGGGGGAACGTTCTCCCAGGATTACCAGAGAAAGGAATTTTTCTGACACAGCCCCATCCAACTCCACAAACACCAGCGCATCTGGGGTTTGCAAAAGGAGGAACCAGAGAGGAAAGTTATTTTTGCAATCTAAATAATGAGAGTGCACCTTGAAGCGCCAGCAGCGAGGGAAGCATTTTCTTCAGGTGTGTTTCACTTTCTGCCTCGGCAGCACCTTGCTTACAGGAGCTGCGTGTTCTTACATGACAACATTTCCACTTCCCTGTAGAAGCGCCTGTGATTTTTTGAATGCTGTTTGTTGTTGTTGCCTTTCTTCTCTGACACAATGCACCCAATTTTTAACCTTTTCCGTAACCCAGTGACACCTCCAGGATATTACAGTATTCCTGTCAAAACGTCTGGTCTCCAACAATAAACTTTACATTGATGTCTTGCTTTTCGGGAATAATTACACCGTTCCTTAAATGTTAGCCTATTTACTATTTGTGCAAAAAGATGACAATAAAATCAATGGAAGACAAT